>APFE030649436.1:9430-48485 GCA_000404065.3 Pinus taeda | reverse complement strand
ATGTATATAACATATATTACTATAATAAGGTATAATGATTTATATTGTTAGTTATATAAATTAATATTTTACATTTGTTATATTGTAATTAATGATAGTTATACATTTTTTAAAAGATAAAATTTACCAAACTATACATGTATTTATACACATTCATTGTAGTGAATTAATCATCATTCTTATTGTTGGTGTACATGCATATTAACTATTCTACATTTTCTACACATTAGGTAATCATGTTGGTTTTAGCACTTACTATTAACATTATGTCTATTATTAGTAGTGATTGTCATGCACGATGACATGTGATAGTGCTTGGAAATTAAATGGGCAATGACATGGCTATTTACTATCTAATGATGCACACTTCCCTATCTTAGTCACCTAATCCACAAGGTCTTACTTCAATCCTATTTTTAGGACAAACCTTAATAAGAACCTTATCCACTTATCCCTTATTCTAGGAAATCTGATCCTTTCAGATTTAGCCTTATTTTTGGCATTTTTCTTGAGTTAGGAGTCGCATGTATGAGCTTTAACTTTAGTTCTCAATTTATTTTTTTATTTATCTTATCCTTAGTTAATTGTATTATTGGAGTCTAAATCTATTTTAAAGCCTAGAACTCTAGTTTTGGTTTAGTTAACTATAACTGAAATAGAGTTTCTTTGCTATTGGTTGTGTATGCACAAGTAATCAAAATTAGTGTGATCCATATTTTATGAAGTAACCTTCAAAGATATAATGAAATAGAAATACAAAGATACAATGAAAACATAACTTCAAGTCATTAATAACAAAGTACTGAAAATTGTTTACATGCAAAGTGGAAATTAACTAGCTCAGGAAATTGTAGCTTATTTCTTAGAAGATATGTGATGGCTACATGCCTTCTAAACTATGTTACAATGAGGATTGAAGGTGTATTTATTATTGGGAAATAATGGAAAACCCTAAACATCCAAAAACCTAACTTTAGGAGATGAAGCACCAAAAGTTTGTGGGCCCCGCTGGGTAAATTGGTACATCAATTGCCCGGGGTCATAACTTTGGAATATGATCTCCGTCTGACGCATAAAATACCTTGTTACAAAGATCTATCTAAGGTATACAACTTTCAAATAAAACACATGGCACAAGCTACAGGGTTGCTTGTTTTGCAAAAACATGTTGTTTAGGGCCTCAAAACATCTTTAGAAGTTTAGAGCCTGAAAAACTACCAAAAATAGTAAATTGTGCTACAAGTAAGGAAACTGAAAGAAACAATGGTGGGGATCCAAGTGGAATATGTGGTTCGCCACAAATATCCACCTGGATTATAGTATGCATTGATCCTCTCTATTAAAGTGTTATTTAATTGTATTCAAGTCAAGAAAAGTAACACAAGTGAATTTGAACTTATCATGGTCAGCCTCAATGTTGGATAGAAGTATGATCTACCCATTGTAGGATGTTATCACCAGGATTGTGTGAGGATTGTTCAAGCCTAGATGCCCTTTTATACACCTCATAGGTATCTCCCATCCTCAATTTCCCCATGTGATTTGAACCAATTACCTTATGAGAACTAAACCTTGCACATATTAATTGATCTACAGGTGACAAGTAAGAACCCCTTCGAATTGTTGTGTGCAGCCCACCATGTCATTTCTTAAGCCACACTGCTTGTGTCGTCATACAAATCCACCATACTATGATTTAACGAACACGTATTAATTATAACTGGGAATTTATTTGGAATTTAGCTTGAATTACAGCAATCAAGTAGCTTGTGGTACAATTATTATTTTATTGTAAACTTAAAATTATAATTATTTGTTAAAATTTTGACATATGTCGTGCTCAAAAATTAAAATTCATGTTGAATATAACCATTTTTTAACTCAATATTTGAGTAGAAATTTATTGATTTGTAACAATTTTCAACAATGTACAATATGCTTTTGAATTGATTCATATGGCTTAATTTTTAACAATATTGTTGAAAATTTTAATAATGTACATGTGCTTTTAAATCCATTCATGTGACTTAGTATTTTCCCATTCAATGAAGGTTATTATTGTTGAGTATTTATTAGTTATAATTAAAATGAATTATTGTTTTTTTTAAGTGTTGATATTGCTTCACTTTATTTAATAGGTTTTTATGTATAGTCTTCTGTAAAGAAGGGGAAATAATGTGTTAATATTGTGCCACACCTTTTAAAGAGAAGCTTAGACATTTTAGTGAACGTTTCTTCTCATGTTTTTTTTTTAGCAATCATATTTATAATTTTATTCTCTAATGATCATCATATTTTTTAGTTTAATGTATTTAACTTATTACCTTCAAAATGATCGAGGAAACTATTGAGGGATCCTACAAATGGTCATTCAAATTCGATGGGCAAGAATATTTTAAATTACATATGAAGCCGATAAGACAAGACTCCTTCCAATGTCCTATGAATTAATTGAAAAATTGTGTTATCTTTTTTTTTAATTGATAAGTGGGTGAATCCTGAAAATCACGCTTACCCTGTGGCTGAGAGGCCAAGACTCAGGGGCATCTAAGCTGTCAAAGTCACCTGGGGATCGCACCTGGCCTAAGCCGCACCAGTGGAAACCATCCTGGATTTTTGGTATCAGCGAGACTAGAACTGGTGACCTTTGCTTACGGAGCGCCTTAACAATGCACTCCTTCACTGACTGTTCTAAATCTCTTTGATATTGAAAGATTTTGTTATCATAATCCAAGACTTGAGACTATCAATAATCTCCACACTACTCTATTATATACTCAATGTACATGAATGAAATCAATTTCTACACATATTTCAGTAGAGGTAATAATTCCCTTTTCCTTTACATAAAGTCATATGGGATTTTTCCAAGAAGAACATTGATGTCTTACCAAATAATTCAACTAGAACTCGTTCAAGTTAACTTTTCACATACATTATGTAAAACCCTTCAAATGACATGTCTTAGAAATTTCAATCTCACATTTGTTAAAAATCATTTTTAAATTTCTCTTAATCCTTTAGAAAAGACTAAATTTATTAAAATACATTTTTTTTTCGTAATACAAAAACTAAAAAAAAAAAAGAAATTACAAATTAAAGATTTTGATTCCTCTTAATGCTTGATACATTTAAAGTTAAAATAAATCTATATCAATTACCTTGAAATACAAGAAAACAACATAATATAAAACAATATTGCATTCACTTAATTATGATGTATCGCACAACACATTTATAAACATAATTTTTCTATATAATATTATTTTATATTTAATAATTATTATATTTTTTATTAATTTTAATATTTTATTACTTTTCTCTATTTTTTTGGTTTTTATTCTTGCTTTCATTTTTTTGATTGTTATTATTGACCCTTAAAAGAATGGCACATCATCTACCATCTTCTAAACTTTCATTTTAGCAAATCTACAATTTAAAATCATATGTCATTAAAAATTAAATGTCTTGTCACACATTATATGAGCTACTCGAATAAATGTCTAATTTTACACCAATAATATTTTTAACCATAGATATCCCACCAAAAGTAAGTATAAATTTCATTTCTCTCATTAATATTTTTTTAACATTATTTAATTATTAATCCTAAATTTGAATACCAAAATAAAGTTTTCAACAAGATACCAACAAATATCTGATCTCCAAATTCTTCTTAAGTAAGACTACTTTTTGTTTTGTTTTTAAATAATACTTGCCACTATTATTTTTATTTTGTTTTTTAATAGTACTTGTCACTATCTGAATTCATGTAAAACAAGAAAAGGTGTATTTAGTGAACAACAAGGTCCTTGTCTATGCTACAAATCACGGGAATTTTGAATGATCCAATGAGATATATACATCAAATATATTCCACCCGTGCCACGTGGGATATATTCAATGAATATTAGTGACATAAAGTTAAAAGAGGAAACTTCACGTTACAAATTTCCAAAAGTCCACCGTTACGTACATTTTATGGAGTCGGTGCATGGAATATATTACTTTCACACCTCCATATTCAGTTGAGCTATCACCATATGTTTATAATTCCACCAACCTCATCTAGGATAGGATTTAGTGGTGTCAAAAAAATTTTACTCTAGTTGCACTATAGTCATACACTTCTTAAGACAATATAATCTTCACTATATATATAGATATAATCTTATATTTAAGAATATCTGTTTCTATATATCTAAATATTTTTAAACTATGGAATTTAATTGATAAACTTGTGGTATATTAAATTGATGATGAGAAATTGTGATATAATAAATAAGTATAAAATAATTGTTAATATTATTAAGAGTTTATTTTTTTTATTTTGAATATAAAGTAATTTTTTTATTTGAGAAATTTTAATATTTTTAAAATGGGAAAGTTTTGAGAAGCTTCTTAGTGAATATAGTTTAGACAAATCCTAAAATATGATGGGATAAAAGAGCTTGTCTTTGTGATACCAAGAAAGTGAACATTTGGAATCATTTTTTCTTAAAATGTCCCATGTCTATTCAAATTAAATATTAATTTTATAATATTTTAACCATACAAATAAAATTTTAAAGTAAACTAAGTATTTCATACATTTTCTTCTTAAGTTCCAATAAACCTAAATTGATCATAATGGAGATTAATAATAATAATCATCATCATCATCATCAACATCATAAAAGAAAAGTACGAAGAGATATATCATTATTAATAAAAATTATTCGACCTACATCTCTCTTATATATTTCATTCATTTTATCAACACATACAACTAGGTCTTAGTGCTCATTAGATACATCCATTAGTTGTGGTTTGTATGTATAATAAAAATCTTGGATGTGTAGTTATTCTTATTTTTTTGGTCATCACTTTGTTTTTATAAATGTTATAATAGTGAATCTATTTAGTTATTTATTGTTACATTTATCGTGTAAAGAATTTACTTTTTATATATACATTATTTTTCTATGAACAAAAGTTAGCCGTTAGTCAATATAGCTGTTAGATTATAACTGTTTGGATGTTCTGCTCTGAGTATTTAACATTCATATTGGATCTAATTCTTAACTTATCCTGATGATGAACCACATTGGTGGATTCGAAATAGATTGACAAATAAAATTTCATGTAATTTAGACCAAAAATCTCTCATAAAATTGGTATAAATCACAGAAGCCTCAATTCAACAAAATAAACCTATATATAGTGGAATTATTTACTTGTTCAATTTTTCCTTTAAATAATTTGAATACATGTTTTTGAAGTCTGCAATTTAGTATTGATGGACCGTCACCTCTCCATTATTGTGGAAATATTGGTTTAGAAAGTCGAGCTCAATAGCATGCGGAATATCCAACATTTTATACGAGGGAGGTCTGAAATGTTAAGTGTCGCAACTGAAACCCAATCCCTGAAATTTTTACGAGTATATCTTCAGGGATATTATTATAAACATCAACTAATATTTCGACATTTTCAATTCTCTAGTAGAGCTTAGAGGAGTAAAGCACTCCGTGTTACAAATTAATATTTTTGACCCATGATCAAGAAATAAATGAGCATTATCCATTTAACCGGTCATGTACTGATAAGTTTTGTTAGGTTAATTTTCACTTAATAAATGAGTTATTGTGTTAGGGTTAATAGTGGTGATTTTATGGATCATGGTTGTTTAACCCATAGTTTTGTACTCGTGGGTTAGTTTTGTATGCGTGGGTTTGGATGTATTGAAGCCTTTAAATAGGTTGAGTTGGGTATTTTATTTTTATGGATTTAGAGTTTGGTGGTGGAGGTTTATTGGGCTAACTTAGTTGAATTTGATCAAGAGAATAAAGATATTTATATTTTGTGTTTATTTAATTTGATTATTTCAAGACAAATAGTGTGCTATGATGCATGTATTTTGTTGGTATGGTTGGTTAATTATTTATGTTTGTGGTATTGTTAGTTATTATTTATGTTGTGGCTGTGTTGGTTAGTTATTTTCACTGTGTTTTCTGAATTTAATAAATCTTTCTCACAAATCCATAATAATGATTAAAGAAGTCTTATAATTTATTTTAATTGATTTTTATGGGTCAATATTTTGAGTAGCAAACAATATTTCTCTTTATTTGGAAAATTAGGGAAGAGATGGGAATTTATAGTGAATTAACATAGTACAACGTCCTCACTTGAAATATTTAATATGTAGGGGAGTGAAGGAAATGTATCTATATATTTTTCAAGGAAAACCTTGTGGGATGCCTCAATCTTTTCCAAAATATTTAAGTGAAGGGAAAATCAACTCTCAGTAACAATAATCACTAGTAATCTTAAGGTACTAGATTGGATTTGAATCTATAAGCTATGGCCTCCCCATTGACAACATGTTATGAGCATATGGCTTAATTGACTCAGCTAACCCTTGGAGCAAAATGTTTGGAAACATCTAATTGCATTCTCAAGAACTTAAGTGAGGGTGAGATTACCAGTACCTTGCCAACCCCAATTGACCTGCAAAGGGATAACATGTCACAAGTAGGATTGGAACTTAAGTGAAGATTATAACAACTTCTTTGTTTAATTTCCCAAGCTAGAATTGATTGGTTACTTTTCCAAAAGGTGTGTTGAAAATGCAACAAGAAAAATCCTAATTTAATTTTCCATTGAATTAAATTAGGAATAAAGTTGTAATTCCACATTAGAAGACAACTTGTACGAGTTAACTAAGTTAAATTGACTTAGTTGGCTCAGTTAATTTGAGTTGAGGGTCTAAATTGAGTCATGTAGAGTGTATCCTACGTTATAGGAACCCTAATTGAGTTTATTTTGAGTTGTAATTAATTAATTTAGTTTAACTTAGTTAAAGACGGTTAGACTAGTTCCAACTGATGGAGGAACTAGTAGGAGGTTAGACAATGGGGTGTTGCTTCATGTGTTCAACTAGTTAACTGATGATTCACTCATAAATAACTCATGCATACCAAATTTGGGAGTTACCCAGTTGAGATTACAGTTCAAGGGAAGTGTACTATCAATTGTATAATCATCCAAATTGTACAAGTGGTGCATGCAGTCAGAGGAATGTCTATGAAGATTGCGTAATTCCAATTGAATAATTTCCATAATTAATAAGGGCTAATTCCCAAGGAAGCAACCCAAGGAAATAAAGACTTGAGCAAGAATAAAAATGGTAAAGTATTGGCCTAAGCTTGTCTAGGAAGTTGTGAGATAGATAGAGATAATGCAATGGTTGCTCAGACTTGAGCAAAGCATTGTAATCTTCTCATATTTTCTGACTAATGCAATATACATATAGCAAGGGGTTTTAGTTGTGGCTTTCCCTAGGAAATCATTGTGTAATGTGTTGATTGAATTCTTTCTCTTGTATGCTTCGTGATTTCTCGATCAATTAATTGGTTCTGTTGGAGAGTAGAGTAGATTCATGTCTTTTGTTTTAGCAAATCACATAAGAAGTTTGAATCTACAAGGAATTTCTACATGGTATCAGGGAAGAAATCACTCTAGAAGAGGAGAATATGAGTTTTTCCTTGCAGGTGAAATCGAATTTGCATGATTATTCTTCAAAGCCAACAGGATGTCATTCTATAGATTGAGACTCGAATATGCCCTTCAGAGTATTTTGAATTATATTGCTTGGAAAGATAGGATGAAGATAGTGTTGGAAGAAAATGAGCTGAAGGAATTCGTAGACAATGAGATTCCTAAGCCTCCAACAACAAATGCTCAAGATCTAGTAGAGTGGAAGAAATGTGTTGCAAAGGCAAGGAGGATCATACTAGAAGGAGTTTGAGATCATATTGTCTCGAACCTCCGCAGGAAGGATACACCAGATGCAATGTGGCAAGCCTTGATCGATTTGTTTCAGAACAATAGTGACCACATGACGTTAACACTAAAAGGAAAGCTTCAAAAGATCAAGATGGAGAAGGGCAACATAAAACCACAGTACTTTAGTAGGCTCACCTAATGCTGGGATGAGCTTGGGGGTGTTCGTATTACAGTTGTTGAAGATGATCTAGTCAACCTAGCACTTCTAGGACTTCCCAAGGTTTGGCACAACTACCAGGATTCAGTAAATGGGAGGGAGAATTTACTAAAGTGGGAGCATTTTTGGTTCGACTTGGTGCAAGAAGAGATAAGGCGAAGCACTAGAGATGGAACCTCATCCAAGCATGATGATGTGGAAAATTGTGCCTTGGCTCAAAAGGAAAAGAAAGGGAAAGGGAATAAATCCCAATCCAAAGGGGATTCCAGTCAGGGTGGCAAGAATAAGGACTTGTAAAAGATTAAATGTTTTCATTGTCATGAGCTAGGACACTATGCCACGAAGTGTCCGCACAAGAAGCCCTGAGTAGGAGCAGTAAGTGAAGCTCTTACTTCACAATTCGAGTTTGATTTCACCCTCATTGCATGCATGGTGAAATAGGTGATGGGTAGTGTGCGGTATCTGGATAGTGGAGCCTCATTACATATGAAGGGAAACAAATAGTTATTCAGTGATTTGGAGGAGAAGTACCTCCATATTAACATCAAGATGGGAGATGATGGAAGATATATCGTGACTGACATCAATAATGTTACCTTTCAAAGGGATTGTGGTTCTCCTCTCACATTAAAATATGTAATGTATGTTCTGGGTTTGAAGAAGAATTTAGTTTTAGTTGCTATGTTGGAATATCGTAGCTACGATGTGATGTTTAGCAAAGGAAATGATTTCCTTCATCACATAGCCACGGGACAATTGAAGCAGATCGGGGTTCAAGTGAAGAACCTCCTCAAATTGGATGTAGAGTATTGTGCAACATTGAGCACAAAAGCAAAGAAGGTGCAGAGCTGAGATATCAGTGAATTATGGCATAGAAGATTGGGCCACATGCACCATGGATCCTTGAATATCATGCAACAAATTTTTACAGGACTTGCCAAGGGTACACAAGAGAAGCTAGATACATGAAAAGGGTGTACATAGGGGAAGTACACCAAATCTACCTTTCATGATAAGGACAAACAAGTGCTAGAAATCCTTGAAAGAGTTCACTCAGATGTGTGTGGACCATTCTCGACAGCCTCCATGGCTAAACATAGGTAATATATGATATTTGTGGATGATTTCTTACGTAAGTGTTGGATTTTTCTTCATGTAGAAGAAAGATCATACATTCTCTAAATTTTTTTAATTTAAAGCACTTGTTGAGAAAGAAAGTGACAGGAAAGTGAAGGCTCTCAGGAGCAATAATGGTGGAGAATATGTGTTAAATGAATTCAATAACTTCTATGCATCAGAAGTCATTCGACGAAAGTTAATAGCACCACATAAACCATAGAAAAATGGGGTGGATGAAAGGAATACCAAACATACTGTGGGAGCTGCACAGACAATGTTACATGATGAGGGCCTACCGTTGCACTTGTGGGATAAAGCATGTAACACAACTGTATACGTGAAAAACATAGTCCTCAACAGATTCTTGAGATGAGTACACGAGAAGAAGCATTTTCAGGGAAGAAACTAGATGTGTAACACTTCAGGATATTTGGTTCATTAGTTTACTGTCATGTTACCAAAAATGCAAGGAAAAGCTAGAGTCGACAGCTGAGTTCGGTATATTTGTGGGGTACACTGATACACCTCATAACTATCAGGTGTACCTTCCATCTCAAAGGATGGCAGTTGTTTGTAGAGATGTGAAGTTCGATGAAGAGAAGATCATGAGATGTTCCCTTGAGAGGCAACTTCAGTTACATGTAGATGAGGAGATTTTAGCTCCAAAGGAAGAACCTCAAGATGATGTGGAGCAGCAACATGTAGAGGAGAAGAGAGTGGAAGCACCCACTCATCTAGAGACATCCAGAGAAGGAAGGTAGCACACCAGAGAGGTTGAAGGAAGGTAGTCCACTAATTCATACATTTTATGGATTCAATGTATGGAATATATAGCTTTCAAACCTCCATATTTAATTGAGCTATCACGATATGTTTATAATTCGATGGTCCACCAACCTCATCTAGAATAAGGTTTAGTATTATATTATATTAATCAGCTTGGTGTCAAAACATATTTGGAAGGAAAGATTAATTTACTCTAGTTACACTAATACACTTCTTAAGACTATATATATATAACTTTTTTATAATGTTATATTTATGAGATATTTGTTTCTATACAATAATCTAAAAATACTTATTAATAAAGCATACAAATTTAGATTGAGAAATTGTGGCAAATATAAAATAAGATAAGAAAATGTGATATAATAAAAAATTAAAGTATAAAATAAAGTCAGATATTATAAGGGGTTTGAATCTTAATCTTGAATATAAAAGTTAATTCTTTATTATAACTAGTAAAAAAAGAAAATCAATATTTTTAAAATGAAAACAAGTTTTAAGAACCTCCATAATGGAGCACAATTTGGACAAATCCTAAAATATTATGGGATAAAAGAGCTTGTCATCTTTGTGACACTAAGAAGGTGAACAATGAGATTATTTTTTCTAAAAATGTCGAATGTCTCTTCATATTAAATAACAATTTTATAGTATTTCAAACATACAAATAATTTTTTAAAGTAAACGAAGTAATTCATACATTTTCTTCTTAAGTTCCAATAAACCTAAATTTATCACAATGAATATTAACAATCATCATCATCATCATAAAGAAAATGTATGAAAATGTATATTGGTATTAATAAAAGTTCTTCATCCCACGCCTCTCTTATACATCTCATATCATTTTATTAACACATACAATTAGGTCTTAGTGATCATTAGAGACATCCATTAGTTTTAATTTGTATGTATGATATAAATCTTGGATGTGTAGTTGCTCTCATTATTTTTTGTCATCATTTTATTTTTATAAATATTATAATAGTGAATCCATTTAGTTATTTATTGTTACATTTATAATCTAAATTATTTAAACTTTAAACTTTTTTATAGTACACTATCCTCCTATGCACAAATGATAAACCTACACAATTGAATGGTGAATTATTTAATTGTTGTAATTTTTCCTTTAAAAAGTCTAAATAAATGTTTTTGAAGTCCCTAATTTAGTATTGATGTGCCATTTCAATAATGTTAAGCTCATAGAACTTTTATTTTGGTGGTTTATGACAATATCCCACACATATATTTCATTTAGGTCTTTTTCTAATTGACTTTCTCACTTTTAGTATAGCCTAGCATCATCGATGTGTAGTGTGGTTAGATATTCTCACTTGGACTTACAAACACTTCCCTCTTTAGGAAATGTGCTCATTGTTTGATAAAAATAAGTATACTCATAATTGATAAAATTAGTCAACTCAAACTCCTTGTTTATTACGTAATCAACTCCTCGTAGACCATGCCTTGTTTGTAACTTTTTAGTTTGAGACTTATTCATATCTTTGCAACATACATAATCCCTCTTTTAAACTTAAATTCATAGTTATTCACATCCTTACAATATAAAGAACCCTTCTTTTTAACTTAAAAATGATTTAGAGTACTTTATTTGTTTGGTCACTTCTTGCGCATTGTTCTATTTATTTATTTTTATTTTTTGTTTTGTTTTACATTTTAACTTTTTCCACTCATTTTTTCCTTTCCCATTAAAGTAATGAACTATCATGATATGAATTTTTGCATTAAAATTAGACAACCTATTGTACGAAGTGGACCATTACCTTTGCATTATTGTGGAAATGTTGGTTTAGAAAATCAAGCCCAATAGCACGTGGAATATCCAACATTTTATAGCAGGGAGGTCAAACATGCTAAGTGTCACAAGTGAAACCCATTCCCGTTTATCTATATGGTGGAAAATTTCTAAATTCTTATAGTTAACATTAACATGTTTCATGAAATTTTTATGTGACATCAGCTCGCCATTGCATCTTTGGCTCTGGATTTCCAGGGTAGTTGTCATCCTACCATGCAAAATTGACCAAGTTGGTTGGATAGTTATAAAGGAGAGTGATTCTACGTACAACAAGGAGTTAAATTTGACCTGCTTTGAACTCAGGTGCCATAAATTTTGTTTTAAGAGTTTTGGTGGACAATTTATTAAGGGATTATCGATAAACACATTTCTAATTAATTGCAAGTTATTTTCTTAGTGTTGTGGTGCTCATTGAGGCTGAAATTCTCATTTCTTTGCATGCATTTTCTTTGAGGCATAACTCCCGCTTCTTAGACTTCCGTTGTTACCTGGTGAACTACCCATTTCATTTTTTTAACTTCACCAGATGCGAGCAGTAAACTTTTTCTGTGGAACCCTAAAGGTGTTTGGTTTTATGTAAATTCAAATTAAGAATAAGCGCATCTCCCTTCATGTCAGTTTTTTGGGTTTCTTTAGACTAGGACGAAACCTGTAGTCGAGGTTGGCGTCAACTTCCTAGTCAGGAAGTCGACATGTGCGTGGAGAAGAATCATAATGAAAAGGCTAACCTCCGACCCATCTTGGAAAAGTCTGACCTTCGAGCAATCTTGAAGTTGCAAATGATGTTTAAGTTAGTAATTTTTTACTTTTGTAATTTATCAACCATATTGAAATTATTATTTTTATTTAAAGGAGGGATAACAAGTTCATATCTTTTAAACATTTTAATAGTAATTAGTTCCAATGTTAAATTTATTAGTTGGTCAAGTTTCAATGCTTTGATTGCAATGTTGTAGGAGTAAAGTAGTAGTAACTAACCACAATTGAGTCAGAAGTCGGCTCATCTTTGCATTTCCGCAAGTCTTGTGCGCAAGGCTCTGACCCCTATTCCATAGGGTCTAATTTTAAATAGTTTGATGACCCCGATTCCATGTTTTTCTGTAGCGGTTACAATTAAGTTTTCCAAGAATTTAACACACTAAAAGTTACGAAGTCAGAAGTATACACATATTTTCATTTTGGGAAGGATCGTGAGCAAGGTGTTAGCTTTGACTCCATATTGTGGTGTTTTAGATAGTCGGGGGTCGAAGTTCTATTGACATAAACATCTAGCTACATAATAAAATAACTCTGAGCTCAGTCAGGCATGAGGCATAGACAAAAGTATTTGTTAATTATTAACTTTCTAAAATTTGTAGTGTCAGAAGTTGATGTGTGTTTCTGTTTTCACAAGACCCCTGAGAAAGGTCTCAACCCTAACTCCATATTGTGGTATTTTAAATAGTTAGGGATTCAGATTTCTCTTGGCATAAATATCTAGCTAGCGAAGAAAATAACGTTGACTTCAGTGGTGCTCGATGCATAGATGCAACGTTTCAAGTTTCTAAAATTTGCGGTGTCGGAAGTTGTTGGGAGAAAAACCACTTGCTGTTGTTGCCTCTGCTTTCTTTTTAATATAAAGAATAATATGTTTACATTCTTGTACTGGTGCAGACTCATACCAGTACGTAGGCACCCACCTAGAGAAGGCTACAACCTTCTCTCATTTTACAGCTTCTACTAGAAGGGAGCAACAACCCCCTTAGCTCGTGTACTAGACGATATGTTTACTATTACGTAGGCGCCAACCTATAGAAGGCTACAACCTTCACTCATTATCCAGCCACTACTGGCGGGAAGCTTAGACTTCCTCACTGAAGGCTCCAACCCTCAGCATCCTCCAAGGACCATGTTTCATGAATTTTCAGACTGGATATTCCTGGTACACAACAACACAATATGAAGGCCATGTTTCATCAAATTTTCATAATGGACCCATTAGTAACATTGAAGCTCAAAATCAAACATCACTGCAATACATCCAGCAAATATATCTGCATCAAACAATCACAGAAACCCAATAATCAATTTCTGATATAACTGAAACCCAATCATCAATCTCTAAATCAACCATAACTAAATCAATCAATCATTGAAACCTCTGACATACTGAATCAATCTATCACTGGAACCTCTTACATACTGAATCAAACAATCAGTGAACCTCTGACACAACTAAATCAATCATTCATTCAAACTTAGTCAAATTCAACCAATCAACTGGAACAGACATATCACTATAACCAATACACAGATCTAAACCTAAAACACAGCATCAACAACCATAACCAACTGTAACCTCAAAAAGTCATTTGTTAGAATGTATACGCTTCTTCAATGAAGACAACCTGCGTGTATACGCTACTTCCTTTAGCCCAACCTGTGTATACATCTATAGATAATGAATCATAAAATTTCTGAACCACAAGCTGTACCAATCAATGATATTCTTAAGATCTACTATCAATTTACAGAGTTATAAATAGATAGCAGCAAGGATCACCCTTCTTACTCAATCAATCAATCAACCAGACTCAATCTCCTCATACAATCAATTTTACTTTCAGATATAATGAAGACATTATTGACAAACAACAGTAAAACAACATCACTGATTAGATAGATCAGTCACCCCTAAACAACAAGATTTTCTTTTGCATACATTACTTGGAAGTGTCGAACCAGTGTGTATACACGCCTTCACCAAGGTGAACTAATGTATAGATCTACAAATAATAACTTATAAATTCACAGCTATTCTAGACTTCAGATATACCCATATCATAGCATTGAAATCACAAAACATTTGTTAGCACTCAGATCTATCTTATCCATTATCAGATCAAATAATGATAAGTCATTATGATCCTGATCTATTATTAGATCTCATCCATCATCAAACACTTAGGTGCATACTTAGTCTAGATCAAGCAAATCATCAGAAACCCATAACATGCATATTTTCTTTTGATCTAACATTTCATAAGATATTCATTACTTATGCACTTAGCCCTTTGATCTTCTCCTCATATAGTTTTAGCCTTTCTTAATACCTCAGACCAAAACAACACTTAGAACCTGTGGTATTCTTAGACGGGATCAAATAATCATTACTCTACTCAATATTGTGGGCTAATACCATGGTATTGACCCTTCGTATTCTTTAATCTTGAATTTCCTTTATTTTACAACCCATATGTTATTTTCCTTTTGTGAAAGTGTGTGCATATGTATACACTCTTTTTGTACAATGAACCAACGTATACAACTTAACATACCTAAAAATGTCATTTTTCTTCAACTTCTTGATTATGATATGTAGTCCTTTTTTTCCTTCATTCTATTCTTTTGTACCATTACTTTGTTCCCTTTGAATAGACCTGTTATAATGTGATTTGCCATTGTACATTAATTATGAACTAATTCCTTTGAACTACCCTACATTTTGTCACATCTATAAACACAACTGCCGTGCATTCTGTCACATCTGATATCTATCCTGTAGACTCATTTAGTTACATAGATTCATCTAGTTACCATATACAAGTGAGTTGTTCTGCTACAAGTGGGTTTCCATCAAGTAAAACACATGCAGCATAATGCCAACAATCTTCCCCTTTGGATTTGATGGAAACCATATTGGTGTTGATTACTTCAATTTGTAGATCCTGTTAGATGTATCAAGCAACACCAAGATACTCTCCACCTTTGACATCAAGGGCAAAGGGTAGACCAATATATTCTCTTCTTTTGAGATCAAGGGCAAGGGGCTGACCAAAATGAAGACTTCCATATCTGAACAACTGAATATGAACATTGATCATGCTCCCCCTAGGCACATGCTGAATTATCTTATTAAACTCCCCCTTTGTACATGTTGTGATTCACTAAACTGTCCATGCTCCCCTTGAGCACATGCATATTCTGCAAAAATATTTTCCAAAAGAATAAATGACTATATAACTCAACTATGTGAGTTTCACCTTCCTATCACCAATGACTCATACATACATCAATCTCCCAACCAAGTGGGGATATACCAAATTTGACTCATCCACCCAACTAAGTGGGGATATACCAATTGTTTATACATGACTGAAATATAGCAATTATTACATTAGCCTTCCCATGCATAGGGGGGTACAAATTACATCATATAACCAAAAAAGACTCATTAAAATACTATGACAGACAGAGACATATTATTACATCATGAGCCTTTACATGACCTTTACATCAAATGATATACATGACAGTTATAACAAAGACAAAAGATCTAAACAAGACCATGATAGTCATCATCAACTATTATACACCATATATGATCTACACCATAACCATCTGTCAACAACATCCATACCAACAACCTGTATATGTCCATCATCAGTTCCCCATATATGACAATGTAAATATCATGAAATTGTGACAAAGTATGCCACATATAGATATCAACTCATACTCTTGAACTCATCAAGAACAACTTGCTTCGTTTTCATAGTAGAAAGAGCCTTATCATAATCTTCCATGTCCAAGCAGTAACACAAAATCATTCACTTCATATCATATGTATGTGAAAACACCATAGTCATCATCTATGATCATAACATCATCATCAAGAACTGCATGATCTTTCCACAAGGACCCTCTATATATCAACCATGTATCATCACTAGGGAACATCCCACATCTGATAAGCATCAACCATGATAATCAACATGTGTGAATATCAAACCTATCATCATAAACTAAGAATTCATCATCATTATGTGACTAAGTAAGCCATGTCTCTAAATATCCATGTCTCCAAATAGCTATGTCTTCAATTAACCTGCAATAACACCATTCTGTTGGCCAACCAACAATATTTATCAATATGAAACTTAAGTAATCATCCATGTATCCAGCATAATGTGTATCCATCAAAAAGATAGCAACATGTATCTAGAAAACCATGAGCTTATAGTCATTTGTCAAGCTTTCTTGATACTATCAAAAACAACAATCCTCAACCATGTGAGAGCCCAGAACTATAGGAATCATAATCCATAACTACACCATATGAAGTTTATGCATCTTTGAAGGCATGATGACAACAACAAGAAATTGACACTTATCAAATACTGAAGTTGCGTATTCAAGCTTTGTTCTTCTCCTTGTCCTTATGAAGATCACCATGTAAGAAACATACCATATGTATTGTATGCATCATCAAGAGGATCATCCAAAATCATCCATAAATATGATCTGAATAACAACTATGTGGCTCAATTAATATAAGTATCATATGATATTTCATCATAGGAAACTTATGACTGCAGCATAGCATGATGAATCATTTAAACACTTCAACAACATAATTACCAAAGACTTCTAAACATAATTCCAACAATGAATTATTAGAAGCATAACATATTCTCCCCCTGAACTTGTGCCAACTGTTCACTGTTAGATTTGATCATTGCATATATTGGTAAGGATCATCAAGGCACCATAATCAACTAGTTATACATCAAGTCATAAACAACTTATAGGTCAAAATCACTTCTACATATCATCAACATACTATAATCATCGTCAATGAGAACAGAAAGGATAATTGATAATTGACTGAACCATATCAGACCCCTTTTCCTGAGTCTGCCTTATTACTTCTTCATCAAACCAACATATACGTGACTTTGTAGCTTCTAACTCGCGTATATACGGGACTTGTCTTCATGATAACTGTGAACGAGAATTAGAACATTGAAATTTCACACTTTGAGTTCCTCATGAGTTTGTTATGTTTGTATACTGAGCTATGCCACATATGTTTTACTATACTTCCTTCTTCTTCTATACCTTGGAGTGTGATGATTTTTGCTCCTTTTGGTATGTTGGCCAAAATTTGCTCCTACATTATTTTGCTATATGCCCAAACTTGTTACAAGCACAACATTTTATATGTTTCATATTCCTTCTAAAGCAGTCAATGGCTTTATGACCAAACATATTGCAAGAAAAACAATGTCCCTTAAGGTACCTGGAAGCTGATGATCTTTCTGTGTGATAGTTATTAGCTTGAACCATTCTACTTCTGCATATTGCTGCAACATGTCCAAAATTATGACATACAAAACATTCAACATTATTCATTAGAGGAAAGAACTTATTATCACTTCCATAGTTAGGAGTAAATAACTTTCTTTGAAGTATTTCTTTCCTTGGTTGTTGATGGGGTTGACCTATTATCTCCTTATTGAGCGTTTCAGATTTTGCATTAGAGTTCTTTGCCTCATCTTGTGAGCTAGATTCACCTTTAATAATTTCATGAAAATAAAGACCAAATTTGATGATAGGATACCTTTGACTATCAAGAATATTATCCAAAATCTTAGTACTATCTCGAAATCGTAATAGTTTATCCTTTTCTTCTAATTTACCTTTTAAGATATTTACTTCAACCTGATATTGCTCTTCCTTTTCTAGATATTGCTTCTCCATGATTTCTTCAGCCTTTCTACCTTCTTCCACTTGTTGCCTTAACTTGAGAATCTCATTTTCTTGTTCTTCATCTGCTTGCAGTAGTTCTTCATTCTTCTTATTTGAATTTTCAAGATCTTCTTTTAGAGATACCATCTCAAGATCAAGACTTTTATACTAACTAGATCTTTCTATAAGTTTCTTGATTGTTGTATCCTTTTCATTTACTTCATTTCTCAATGATGTTACTTCATCCTGCAACCTTTGACATTGATCTTCCTTTTCCTTATACTGGTTCCTTACTTTGTTTCCTTCCTCCAACTGAGCTTTTAACTTGGTAAGTTCTTCTTTGTAGGCACATTCCCTTTTATCAATTAGATCTTTTTGGTCTCTAATTGTGTTTGCGAGTTTTTTAAATTCTACCTCTATTTTATTTCTTTCTCTTTCACCCATAAGAGAAAATTCAGTTGTTTCATTGTCACATTAATTATCTTCAAATGAGCAGAGAAATGTATCACCAGAGGATAAAAAATTCGTACCTGATAAGTCTTTTGCTTGTTCATCTTTATTCTAATAAGACTATGAACATGAAGAGTTGCTTCCACATAATGGCCAATTGTCTCTCCCACTGTCACGATTCCTTTGAGATGTCTTCTTCTTTTGAGGTGCTTTCTTCTTTTTCTTCTTTCCCATTGTTATTACGGATCTCCTTCAATAGATCAAGCTTCTGTTAAAGGACCTGCTCTGATACCAATTGTTGGGAATAATATTGAGAGGGGGTGGGGGAGCAGGGCGGGGGGGTGAATTAGTGTTTACAAATCAATAACTTTTTCATTTCCATAATCAAATTTATATACGCTACTTCAGTGAAGGGAACTTGCGTGTGCACGCAACTGTTCTTAATGCAACCAACATATATCCAGTGAACTTACGATTCAGTTAATTCATCATATATTGATCTTTAATCAGTGCATCAGTACTTTATTAAACATTAAAATGTAACCATGTGCTGTAATAAAATAATAAATCATCACACATAAGCAACACACATGAACACCAAGATTTAAGGTGGAAACCCAATGCGGGAGAAAACCCACCTATTGTTGTTGTCTCTATCTTCTTTTTAATATAAAGATTAATCTTTTTACAATCTTGTACTGGTGCATATTCATACCAGTACGTAGGCACCCACCTTCAGAAGGCTACAACCTTCTCTCGTTTTCCAGTTTCTACTAGAAGGGAGCTACAATCCCCTTAGCTCTTGTACTAGACGATATGTTTACTAGTACGTAGGAACCATCCCAGAAAAGGCTACAACCTTCACTCATTCTCCAGTTGCTACTAGAAGGGAGCTCCAACCCCCTAATCAAATCACCAGGCGTTACTGGTAGGAAACTTTGACTTCCTCACTGAAGGCTCCAACCCTCAGCATCCTCCAGGGATGCACGCTTCATGAATTTTCAGATTGGATACTCCTAGTAGACAACAACACAATATGAAGGCCACGTTTCATCAATTTTTCATATTGTACCCATTAGTAATATTGAAGCTTAAAATCAATCATCACTGCAATACATCCAACAAATATATCTGTATCAACCAAGAACTAAAACCCAATCATCAATATCTTAATCAACCATAATTGAATCAATCAATCACTAATACCTCTGACATACTGAATCAAACAATCACTGGAACCTCTGACATATTGCATCAAATAATTAATGAACCTCTGACACAACTGAATCGATCATTCATTCAAACTTAGTCAAATTCAACCAATCAACTGGAACAGACATATCACTGTAACCAGTACATAGATCTGAACCCAAAACACTGCATCAACAGCCAGGACCAACTGTAACTTCAAAAATTCCCCTATTAAATGTATACACTTCTTCAATGAAGCCAACCTGCATGTATACGCTACTTCCTTTAGCCCAACCAGTGTATACGTCTAAAGATATTGAATCATAAAACCTCTGAATCACAATTTGTACCAATCAGTGACATTCTGAAGATCTACTGTCAATTTACAGAGTTCTAAACAGATAGGAGCAAGGATCACCCCTCTTAATCAATCAATCAACTAGACTCCATCTCCTTATACAATCAATTTTACTTTCAGATCTAATGAAGACATCATAGATAAAAAAACAGTAAAACAACAACAATGATAAGATAGATCAATCATCCCTGAACAACAAGCTTTTCTTCGACATACACTACTTGGAAGTGTCGAACCAACGTTTATATGTGCCTTCACCAAGGCAAACCAATGTATAGATCTGCAAATAAAAACTTATACCTTCGCAGTTATTCCAAACTTCAGATATACCCATATCATAGCATTAAAATCACAAAACATTTGTTAGCACTCAGATCTATCCTATCTATTATCAGATCACATAATGATAAGTCATTATGATCTTGATCCATAATTTGATCTCATCCATCATCAAACACTCGGGTGCATACTTAGTCTAGATCAAGCAAAGCATCAGAAACCCATAACATGCATATTTTCTTTTGATCTAACACTTCATAAGATATTCATTACTTGTGCACTTAGCCCTTTGATCTTCTCCTCCTTATATATTTTTAGCCTTTCTTAATACCTCAGACCAAAACAACACTTAGAACTTGTGGTATTCTTAGACAGGATCAAATAATCGTTACTCTACTCAATATTGTGGGGTAATACCACGGTATTGACCCTTGGTATTATTTAATCTTGAATTTCCTTGATTTTCCAACCCATACATGCTTTTCCTCTTGTGAAAGTGCGTGCATATGTATATGCACTTTTTGTACAGTGAACCCATGTGTATACGCTCTTTTTGTACTGTGAACCTGCGTATACAACTTAACATACCTGAAAATGTCATTTTTCTTCAACTTCTTGATTCTGATCTATAGTCCTTTGTTCCTTCATTCTATTCTTTTGTACCATTACTTTTTTCCCTCTAAATAGACCTGTTATAATGTGATTTGCCATTGTACATCACTTCTGCACTGATTCCTTTGAACTGCACTACATTTTGTCACATTTGTAAACACAATTGTCATGCATTTTGTCACATCTGATATCTCTCCTGTAGAGTCATTTAGTTACATAGATTCATCTAGTTACCATATACAAGTGAGTTGTTTTGAGACAAGTGGGTTTCCATCAAGTACAACACATTGAAAATGCAATTTTTGCGTTTTGTTTTCTAGATTCTAGGCTCACTGCTATTATTATTATTTTTATTTTTTTATAAACGACTTAAATGAGGTTTATGATTAAGTCTATCATCATTTGATATATTATAAAGTAAAAGTTAAATATCTAGTAAATTAGTTGTTATTATACATTCGTTGTGTGACATTCAACGAAAAAATGTTAAATTTTTTTATAAATATAAATAGGCAAGCAAATTGGTTTTTATGTTTCATTAATTTTTTCTTCCCTAAAGCAATTTTATTTTAAATTTGAAATTTATTTATTTAAATTACATTTTAGACAATGCACTCTAAATATTAAGTCTATTTATATACTTAAATAAATAAAATGAAATAAATAACTATTTTATATTTTTAACTATTTTATCAATTTATATTTAAAATACATCTTTGTAGTAACTTTTGGTTTATAATACATTCTATATGTAGATCTTTTTTACTTTGTTTGATGACCATGTCCTTCTTTCTTTCTTTCTTTTTGGTCCTAAAATTTTTAGGAAGTGATTAAATTGTTAGGTTCTGTTGATTTTACTAAAAGTTGCGGATGATTGCAAAATGAATTAAAGTTTCAATGTTTTAATATTTTTTACTAAACTTTATAAGAGTGAAAGAGACTTAGTTTAAAGCGATGTGAATACGAATTTACATTTTATTTCAATTTAAATTTAATTTTATTCATATATTTTGTAAATAAAGTATTTGGAATATAAAATAATTAGTTATAATTATAGTAATTTAAACACACACATATATTAGAACATTAAAAAAAAGACATGTTAAAATTCAATAATGCTATATTCTTTAAATTGTTTACATAATGCTAAAATGTTTTATTATCAAATTATAGAGTGGGTGTTG
Source organism: Pinus taeda (assembly GCA_000404065.3). NCBI lineage: Eukaryota > Viridiplantae > Streptophyta > Pinopsida > Pinales > Pinaceae > Pinus > Pinus taeda. The sequence goes on along the minus strand of APFE030649436.1, from coordinate 26,187 downwards.
CTTTTATATATAAAAAGATAGAGTGTTATATATTATATTAAGTCATTTTATATCTTTTTGTTTGCTTGGGGTAGCTCAATTGGTAATGACAGTGGAAATGAAGTCTCACCAAACCGGAAATCTTGGGTTCAAATCTTGTGCTATCCCGCCGATTGTGGTGAGTAGTTGAACATGATGAAAATGTATTCCTACTAAGCTTTAAAAAAAATTCATTTTATATTTTCTTATTTTAACTTTCATGGATGTTAAAATTTCTTATTTAGCTAGTATTCTTGGATGTCAATGTGACATTGTGTCATTTAAATTGAATTTAAGAAGAAAAAAAATGTAATTAAACATGGAGATTACAATAATCTTGTTGTTAATAAATATACTGTCATGTATTATATAAGTAGTTGAAATATATATATATAATATATATTATATATATATATATAATATATATATTATATATATATATAAAATAATTCCACTATTAGACTTTTCTTTCTTTAATATATTATTATTATTATTTAATGTGTATGGTTAGAACATTTTATTGTTTTTATTAAGTGGGTTTTGTAACATCATGATGTATGTTCGATAATTCAATGAACAAAAGTTATAAAAGAAAAATGTAAATGATTTTAACAATAAAAATATAGAATCATAGATACAAATCATTAGTATAAATTATTCTATCTATGTATTTTATGTAAATACATCATGCACTAGTTCATTTCCTTCATAATATTTATAGTGGGCCTTTGAAATATATATTTTTAGGATTCAATAAAGAGATTGCTATATTAGTTAAAAAATAATTGATTTTACACATGTTTTTTATTTTATAAATATGGGATCCTAATGATTAAAATGTTGTAGACTATTACTATTAATCGAGAAAATCAACAAGGGGAAGAGAGATGAACGCTGGTTGACAATGGAGATCGCCGTTTAGGGTTTCAACTGCCCTCCCTCAGGGCACGGCTTGGTCTGTCACGGCAGGTATGCAAAACCTGCCCTCTGCCAGTATCGGTCAGTATTGGTCATTCCTGTGGCCCTGTCAACCCTCTCAATGGCGCCTGTGACGGGGGGGACTCCGACCCTCCCCCAAATTCCGCCGACTCCCGGCAGAAGGGTATTGCAAAGGACTCAGAACCAAATCCAAATGATAGATCAGAGGAAAGGACGCACTCTAAGGATGACCGCGCGAATCCTGAAGAAGGATCCACAGTCAGATCGGCCACCTGCAAACCGGTAGCAGCTATCATGCCCACTGTGGATTTTCCCAGTCACAGAATAAATGCCCGAATCCAGTATATGAGAGATCATGCTCTCATTGGTAAGTTCATTGGAATTTGGCCTACTGAAAGGGTGCTTAGTACCTGGATCAATACTAAATGGGCACCCAAAGGCCAAATCTCCCTGCATATTGGTCCAAAAGGCTTCTTCACAGTTGTCTTTAACTGTCTGGAAGATCGCACTAAGGTCATCGATGGCGGACCGTACTTCTTTAATGCAGCAGGCCTGTATCTGAGAGGCTGGGTGCAAAGATTTAACCCAGACAAAGAAGATCTCAGCTGTGCGCCTGTCTGGATCAGGCTCTACTCGCTTCCATGGGAGTACTGGGAAGAATCATCCCTGAAGGAAATTGGGAACAAGCTAGGGGAGTTCATCAAGGCGGTGGAAGACACTAAATACTGAAGATTCACATCCTACGCGCGCATCTGTGTATACATGGACCTCAAACAGCCTCTGCCAGATAAGGTAAGATTTCGTCACGAAGACTCTGAATGGATTCAAATGATTGATTATGAACACGTTCCATTTAGATGTCGGAAATGCCACAAACTAGGGCATTTGTTTAGGGATTGCCCGCTCAACAAAACCACAGCTGACAATGCCCAGACAGACAAGAAAGAAGCAGATGGATTCACCAATGTATTCAATCGCCGGCGAGGGAACAAAAAACCCTCAACCACTGCAAAAACGGACTCCACCAGTAAACCCAAAGAGCCCAGCACCAACAGCTTTGGCGCCCTAGCCAATCTGGATCTGAATCCGGATATGCAAAAGATAAAAACCCTTGTTAGGGAGCTCCCGGAAGGACCTAACCCTCAAAATCAAGATCCCCTGTTTGAAAAAAGCCATATCCCCCTTTCAGACCCTCATGCAGATGGCCTTCAAGCAATGGAAACAGAAATCCCTGAATCAAGTCAAAAGAACTCAAATAAAGCAGATATCGCCCCTCCAGAATTAGAGCTCATGGACGATGATTCTGAAACCGTGGATATAGGGGATCTAGATCTTCTCACCCTGGAGCTAGCTTGCAAAACAGGGAACTTCGACAAGATTCCGGATAGACAACTAGATAAGCTGGAAGAGGTCTTGCAAAAAGCGCACAAGAAACACTCCCTTGGGGTGCAGATAGGAAGCAAGTGGGATGGTAAATTCATCATAAAAGACAGCAAAAAGCGAGGCAGGAAAACAACCCTGGAAAAAACCATCAAGATTGGAGAAGTGCTGGTAGAGTCAGGTCGATATCCGAAGCTGACCAAGTTCTACAACATCCACCCCCCCCTTCTCAATGAAGCTCATCTCATGGAACATAAGAGGGCTCAATAGCCCCAGGAAAGGCAGACTCCTCAAAAACATGCTCATGCAGGAGAGACCCAATATTCTCTTTGTTCAAGAAACTAAATGCAACATGAAATTTTTGGAAAAAATTGCAATAAAAGTTTGGCCAGGAGGACAAATCTCAACAGTTGATGCGAGGGGTGCCTCAGGAGGCCTAGCAATCCTCTGGGATTCCAGAATCATTCAGCTCAGCAATATTCATGCCAACAAGCATTTCATACAAGCCACTTTTCACTTGCTCGGCACCAACACTCATGGACACATTACCAATGTGTATTTTCCACAAGAATCTCAGCAAAAAGCAGAAGTTTTGGACCATCTCACAGCTCTCAACTCAAATAGGCAATACCCCCTATGGATAGCAGGAGGGGACTTCAATATGATAACGAGAACTGAAGAAAAGCAAGGAGGAAGAGACATTGGTATCAGGGATGGCCACCTTCTCAAAAACTTTGTGAGATCGAATTGGCTAATCGATCTCCCTTCAAACAATGGCCTATTTACATGGACCAACAAAAGGGAGGGAGATCTTCAAATAGCCTCCAGGCTCGACCGCTTCCTCATTTCAGACAATGCTCCTCATCTAGGAGGAGATATAATCTCTTCCATACTGCCTATATCAGGATCGGACCACTGGCCTATTGAACTTCAATGGCAGAGACCAGGTAACACTACCAAGCGTCCCTTTCGCTTTGAATATTTTTGGCTAACTCATCCTAATTTCAAGGATTTTGTTAGACAATCCTGGCTCAACTACCAACCTTCAGGCACATCCAAAATGGCTCGATTCCAAAAGAAACTCCAACTCCTTAAAAAAGATATCAAACATTGGAATCTGAACACATTTGGTAACATCTTTGCAGCTCAAGCTGCACTCAACCAGAACATGAAGCAAATTCAAAGTAGAATCATGGCTGAAGGACGCACCATTGAACTCACCCAACAGGAACAGAAAATTGAAGATCAACTACCAAACAGAGCCCTTCAAGAGGAAATTCTCTGGAAGCATAAGTCTCGCATAAAATGGTTGAAGGAGGGGGAACGGAATACTAAATTCTTCCACAACACCACTATTCAGTGCAGAATGCACAATCTCATCTCCCACATCCAAAATGAGCAAGGAGAGCGAGTGGAATCGCACGAAGGGATTGAAGAAAATTTTCTCAACTACTTTAAGGAAGTTCATCAGGAACCAAATATTAACCGACTCCCAGCTATTGAGAAAATTCTCCCCCATATCCCTCGATTTATCTCCCCTGAGCATAACAATCTTCTTCTCCAACCGATCCAGCTTCATGAAGTAGACACGGCAGTCAGAAACTTAAAAGCCGGGAAAGCTCCAGGCCCTGATGGTTTCACCTCGGATTTTTTCCATCACTTCTGGGATCTAATCCAAATTGAGGTCTGGCAACTGGTCGAGGAATCTAGAGCTCTACGATGGATGTACCCAGGGTTGAATGCCACCTTCCTGGCCCTCATCCCCAAATCAGAGGAAGCCAACAAACCGGAAAAGTATCGCCCCATTGCTCTCTGCAACATCACTTACAAAATAGTTTCAAAAGTCATTGCAAATCGTTTGAAGCCACTTCTCCCTCTCCTCATCTCCCCTGAGCAATCTGGATATGTTGAAGGTCGTCAAATCACTGATGGCATAATCCTCACTCATGAAATTCTCCATTCTCTGAAGCAATCCAAAAAGCCAGGTATGCTGCTCAAAATAGATCTCTCAAAGGCATTTGATAGTGTTAGTTGGATCTACATTCAAAAAATTTTAAACGCTTTTGGTTTTGATTCCTCCTGGACTAGATGGCTAATCAGTCTTATCTCTTCTTCCTTCTTTTCTATCTTAATCAATGGCATTCCCTATGATACCTTCCGTCCATCTAGAGGCATCAGGCAGGGAGACCCGCTCTCTCCCTTCCTCTTCGTCATTGTTGCTGAGGGACTAGGTCATTCCATCAAATCCGTTGCTCTCTCCCACAATCTGAAAGGCCTCTCCTTTAACAATTCTCCCCCTTTCACCCATCAACAATTTGTTGACGACAATATGCTCTTTGGCCACCCCTCCGTCCAAGAAGCTCGACTCCTCAAAGATCTCCTGTCTACCTTCTCAGATGCCTCCAGTGCTCTCATCAATCGAGTTAAATCTCAAATCTTCTTCTTCAACACCCCTACGGCCACTCAAAACTCGATTGCCCATATTTTAGGCTTTACTATTGCCAAGCTTCCCTCTAAATACTTGGGTGCCCCCATGATTGCTTCTACTCTAAAACACGCATCATGGACTGACCTTCTGGACAAATTCGAAGCCAAGCTTTCTCTTTGGACCCACAGAGCCCTGAATATGGCCAGCAGAATCATCCTCATTAAAGCCGTCCTGCAATCCTTACCGCTTTATTTGTTTGCTCTCTTAGCAGCTCCAAAATGGGTGATTAAAGCCATAAAGAATCTCCAGCGCAACTTCCTCTGGGGCAGTTCAGGCAAAAATCGCAAATGGGCATTGGTTAAATGGGATAAGGTCTGCTTCCCCAAGAAATCAGGAGGCATTGGACTTCGAGACCCAGCTCTAAGCAATACAGTTATGAGCACCAAACTGTGGTGGCGCTGGCTAGCCTACCCCAACACTCCGTGGGCCTCTTTATGGACAGCTAAATATGCCAATAACAAACCACTGGAAGACAGAATCAGGATGTCGGAGCTAAGTGTTGGCTCTATTATTTAGAACGCTGCTATACAACACAGACACTTATTCCAGCATCATTGTTTCTGGGAAATAAGGGATGGACAGACTGCTAGATTTTGGGATGACTCCTGGCAGCAACTTCCAAAGCTCCGGGACCTTATTCAAAATCTCTCGCCTACCCATCCTCGTCCTCACAACTCTGTCACTGTTCACAGCTACTGGAACCCCTCTGCTAACCTAAAAAGCAGACATTGGCAAAAGGCGGACCAGATCTTAGGAGAAGCAGCCAACGAGGGCCTCATCCAAGCTCTAGACACTGAACTTCAAAAAAGGCAAATAAACATAAACGACGGACCGGATCTGCTGAGATGGGGCTACGAAGAAAAAGGCACCTTTTCTACTAGAGAGGCTTACAACATCACCATCCAGGACAAAATATGGAATCAAATCTGGGATTCTCATCTTTGGCCTAAAGTTTCTACATTTCTATGGCTTCTATCCCACAACAAGATCCTCACATGGGATAATCTTCGTAAAAGGAGCTTCTCTGGACCATCCATCTGTCTCAACTGCCGACAAGAGGAAGAAACTGCAATCCATCTCCTATTTCATTGCAGCCTGGCTAAGCAACTTTGGGACAAAGCCACCTTCATATGCCAAAAGGATCACAGAGTCCAGGGCGACCTCAAAGTGACTCTCCGCAATTGGCCCCAAACACCCTATCAAAGCAAGCTCCTCAACTCTCTTTGGCAACTCCTTCCTGGGTTCTTATTATGGAATATCTGGAAAGAAAGAAACCGACGTATTTTCAAAGATCAGCATCAATCAGTTGATCATCTCTGGCATATTCTCTTCAAATTCCTCAAAGATTCGCTCTCCGTCCATAGCTGGATAGCTGAGGATCTCCCCTCGACTCCCACAGAAAAATCTATATGGGACAATTGGCAAATCACCCTTTCGCACCAGATTGCGTCCAAGAGTAATAATTCCAACCAACAAGAAAAAGACAAATGCTGGACTCCCCCCCCTCCCAATCTCTTCCAGCTTAACTTCGATGGAGCATCGAAAGGCAACCCAGGGCCTTCTGGATTTGGAGGTGTCTTCCGAGATCACACTGGCACTCTGCATCTCTTATACTTAGGCTCTAATGGATGGGACACAAACAATTCGTCTGAACTAGAAGGACTTTGGCAAGGTCTACTCCAGGCTCAAAAGCACAACCTCTTTCCGCTAAAAATCGAAGGTGATTCTCAAATTATTATAAATATGAGCAAAAAACTCTCCCAGGGAACTCTTGTTCACAAAGTCAGTTAAACCTGGAGAATGGCTCACCGACTGGATCTCATCCAGCATTGGCTCACTCAGTATCAGGCCGTCTCCTTCCAGCACACCTTGCGTGAAGGAAATAAACTTGCAGATTTTCTTGCAAATGTCGGGGTCAATTCCAATAGAGTATACTTCTCAGGCGCCACTCTTACCATTGGCACAGAAGAGAAACTCAGACAATATCTTCAGCTGGTTGAAGAAGACCAACCTCCCTGGCAAGGAGTTCCCCCGGATCCGGGTGATCGCCAAGTGCTGCCACCTCAGCAATCAACGTGCCCTGCACATGGCTGCCGGAATGGCAGCTGGACGGAGGGCGATAGCCTTAACTGCTCGCAGCTCCCGGAGGATGGCATTCATTGTGCCTCGCCGCCGATCCCTGCACAAGAAAACACACCGTTAATAGCTCTTCACTACCCTGCAGAAGCCTTAATGTCGCCTCCAGGCTCGAATTTGGCGTCCATCACTGATAAATTGAACCGCGCAGATCCCAAATGCAGACATTCTCTGCGAAATTCTCTCCGCCACTCTGTTCCTTCCTCCGCCCAGCTCGTGGTCGACCCTTTGGCTCTCGAGTTTTCTCAGTCGTTTCTTAGCTCCTTGTCGAGTTTATATAACCAGACTTCCACGGAAGCCAAGATGCGTACTCGTGGTGTGTCTCGCAGAGGCGGTTCTTCAGCCTCCAGGGGTCGAGCTCGCCCTTCTACATCGCCTCTGGTCATCCCCATCTCCTCAGCCTCCCCTTCATCTCCATCGGCCTCTCCCACCAGGCCTGCCCCCAACTCTTCCTTTCAGAATTCGCGGTTTACCTTCCGAAGTCGCCTCCACCAGCCCATCATCACCTTCACTACGACCATCATGGTTTCAAAGGAAGCCGAGGAACCTGTTGACCCCATCAGCTCGTCCACCCCTTCCCCTGAAGGAAGCCTCTCGCAGGAAGCCGAAGTTAACCCTCCCCCCTCTGCCATGCATATGCAAGAGGACTCCCCGTGGAATGCGGAGGTTTCTGGTACGCTGATTGTTGAAGAGGCAGAAATCATTACCTGCGGTCCTGTTCAGCGGAATTTCGGAATCATGCACCTGCTCACTCAAACGGAGGAAGGAGTTCGTGAAGAAGAGGAAGTGTCTCAGCCAGCGGCTCCAACTTCCGCACCCGCCCGACGCCCAGACCCGCAAAGTTCGGGCAAGTAAGTGTTTTTTGGTCTACATGATCATATCTTTTTGCGCAGGTTTTGGCTCACCTCCTCTTCGGCAAGCTTTTCATATGCACCTGGTCACTCTTAATGCAGGGCTGAGGCCGACCTCAAAGCCCATTTTCCTTCTGCTAATCTACACGCTATTATGTATGTTTGGGAATTTTTGGTGGTTCGCTTCCTCTGCTTGGCTTCCCCTACAAGCACGAAGCTCTTTTGTAATGTCTATCATACGCCTGCTACCTGGTTTCTCCTCTTCTTCTACAGGCACAGTGCACGTCTTTGCTCTCTAGTTTCACTGCTCAGGGCCAGGAAACTGGCCCTCTGAGGCGCTGTCCTCATTGTAAATATTTTTCACTTTTTTATTAATAGATTTAGCTCTGATTCAGAAAAAAAAAAAAAAAAAAAAAAAAAAAAAAAAAAAAAAAATAAATAAATAATAATAATATAATAAATAATAATAAATAAATAAAAATAAAATAAAATAAAAATTTAGATTAAAATGTTGTAGATATCTGTGCAAGTTTAAATTTGCTTTACATTTTTAAGTGCTAGATACTTTTATTTACAGGAGGCAATATCCAAAATTTACAAATATTTGAGAAACTTTAAACGAGCTTTATTATTGTCCATTAATCACACATTAAATTAAACGTTATTTATGTCTAGGTGGGAAGCTAAAAAAAAAATTGAATTGTGGAATAGTATTAATGTTTTTATGTAGCAATTATGTGCATTCTTTTTTCAAAACAAGTGAAAAGAAATAAAATACAAACGTGAACTAGAAGGAATTAAAGAACCTTATAGCCTTTGTTATTAGCAATTGTGGTAATTAATAACATTTAATTTCAAACACTTAAAGACAATTATAAGGTTTTCAAATATTTTTAGATACTTAGAATTGAATTTTTGGTCAATTGACATTTTGGTATGATTTGAAGTATAATGTATAATATGTTTACATATGAACATCTTCAACTAATGGAATTAGTTTTAGAGCACTTTTTTTGGGTATTATTTGTTCTAGTTGATACTAAAATGCCTTTAAAGAGTGATATTATTTAGGTTGTTAATTCACTATTTGACTTGATGATATACTAGGTTGAGGTGATGTCTACCAGTTTGTGTGGAATCTGTTAAAAAACAATGTTATGAAATTTTGAATAATTCTGAGCCATGGAATGTGTAGTAGTGAAATTATCGAAATCGTTGCAACACTTATAGAAGAGGAGGAGAGCGATAATCGGAAATTCGATTTTGCAAATAAAACAAAGAAGAAGAAAAATAATGAGCATTTTAAATGCAATTTTCATGGCAGGTAGATTAGTTATAGTCTAAATAGGTGCAAATGTTGGTGTTGTTGCATGCAATATCCTTGTAGAAATCTAGAGAACAATGAATGAGTGTCAAAGTCCAACATGAAACAACTTGTTTTTGTGTGATTTAAATGATAAATTTGTTGATTCACTAGGTCTCATGTGAGAAAGAATTTTCACAATTTATAATTCTAAAATTAGCGAATATTGCATGCACATCTAGATCTCATAGTCATTTCTTTTGTGTATGTCTACTTGGAATATTTATTCCAAGATGAGAAACCATAGAAGCTTAAATTATTCCATTTCTAGTCAATTTTGGTGCAATATCTTTTTCTCAAATTGACACATTTACTAATGTACATATGAAATTTAATGTAGCTATAGTACTATGGTTACATTTGAGCAATTGTTCTTATTTGCAACTTTTGTTTTCATGTGTGTGTCATGAAACCAGCTCACAAAATAGAAGAAAAGATATATCAATGACTTCAAAATCATCCTCTTCAAGGGGGCAACCTCCTTTATGTTACACAAATGAACAATTCTTCAATGATACAAACGATAAGACCTCCTTTCTATATATATGAGTCTAAGGAGTCACAATATAGTCAAATCCGACATAACAATAATAATGTAAGGGCACAACAATAACAATAGTCGGCTTCTATAGGGCACAATAATAACAATATGGGGACAACATGCGCACGAAAATAACAATAAGGGGATACAATGACAATAATAATAAGGGAATACACTAGTATTATAGGGACCTAACATGCCCCTCTCCTTCAGAAAAGTGTTTTCCTCAATGCTTGAGTAGTTCTGGATGCTTCTGTATAAAATTCTCATCCTCCCATGTGGAATCTTCAACAGGTAAGTTCTTCCACTTAATGAGATACTTGATCGATTTCGTAGTTTCTGAGTTCTTGTACATGTGACTGATTCAAGTTCCAATATGATTTTTCCTTACTCGTCAAGTTTTGGCAATATTGTTTGAACTGGGAGCTTGTCACCTAAAACCTTCTTTAAGCATGAAACATGGAAAAATGGGTGCATTCGGGAAGCTATAAGAAGCTCCAATTTGTATGCCATAGTACCAATATTTTTCAACACCTTGTACAGACCATAATACTTTTGTGATAATTTATTATCCTTCTTAGATTGCTTGAGGAACATTTATTTGTATGGTTGTAGCCATAGAAATACCCAGTCACCTACATCAAAACTTATTTCATTGTGATGTTGATCTGTCTGTTGTTTCATTCTATTCTGCACTAAAGTGAGGTTATCCTTTAAGAATTGGAGAACTTGTTGTTGATGCTTTATGGATCTTCCACTGCTTGAACCTTAGAATTTTCTCTTAAATATGATATGATGGACGGTGGATGATATCCATAAAGTGTCATAAATGGGGTCATTTTTGTTGCAGTATGGAAGGAAGTGTTATACCACCATTCAGCCAGAGGCAGCCATTTGATCCAATGTGTTTGTTTACTAGATACAAAGTAATGAAGATATCCTTCCAAACATTTGTTCACTATCTTAGTTTGCCCATCAGATTGAGGATGGTGAGATGAGCTATGAGCTAACTGAGTACCTAGACAAGAAAATAATTGTCCAAAAATTTCCAGTGAAAATGGGATCTCTGTCGCCTACAATAATCTTTGGGTTTCCATGTAGCTTTTGATTTGTTTCCATAAATGCAATAGCAATTGTATTGGCTTTAAAAGGATGAGATAATGCACAAAAGTGTGCATACTTGGTAAGTCTATCAACTACCACCATGATGACACTCTTGCCTTCGGACTTGGGTAAACCTGTGATAAAATCCATTGAAACCTCCTCCCAATGTTGACTTGGAATGGATAAAGGTTGTAATAGACCTACGGTCTTAATTGTTTCACATTTATTTTGTTGGCAAACTAAACATTCTGCCACAAACTTTTGAATGTTAGATTTAAGGCCATCCCAAAAAAAATCCTTCTTAATCATGTGGTAAGTTTTTAAAAATATTGAGTTCCCTCCTAAGAGAGAGGTGTGCAATTCCATAAGAATCTTTTGTTTGAGTTGGGAATTCTTACAAAGGTATAAGTGATCTTTGTATCATAGCAAATCATTTTCCAACTAAATGTATCATATGTACTTGGGTCTTGTTGTAACGTTTGAATGAGTGCTCACACTTCTTCATCATTCTTCCATTCATCTCTTGCTTCATTTATCCAATCTAGTTGGATAATATAAATGGCGCAAAGCAATACTTCCACATCCTCATCCTTTCTTGATAGTGCATCTGCAACAACATTTTGCTTCCCTTTTTTGTAAATGATTTCAAAGTCATAACCCAACATCTTTGTGACCCATTTTTGTTGCTCTTCTGAAGATAATAGTTGTTCTAAAAATTATTTAAGACCATCATGATCTATTTTTATCTTGAAGTGTCTTCTCATTAGCTAAGGTCATCATTTCTTAAGTGCATGTAGTATTGCCAACATTTCCTTCTCATAAATAGCTTTGTGTAAATACTTTCCTTTGATTGGACGACTTTTGAAAGCAATGGGTCTTTCTTCTTGCATTAAAACATCACCAATTCCATTTCCTGAGGCATCATATTCCACAATAAATGTTTTTGTGAAGTCTGGTGTAGCTAAGACTGGTGCTTGGCACATTTCTTCTTTAAGATGTTCAAAGGCTTTCGTTGCTTCTGAAATCCAACAAAATGCATCTTTCTTCAATAATGTTGTTAGAGGCGCTACGATTCTCTCATTATTCTTAACAAACTTGTGTAATACCCTGTCAACCCAAGAAATCCTTGTAGATGCTTTATGGTTGTGGGGATTTTCCATTCCTTAATGGCTTTAATTTTTCTAGGGTCTAACTTAACACCTTCATGAGATACAATATGACTCAAATATTCCACCTCTTGTACTCCAAAGAAACATTTGTAGGTTTTTGCATATAATTGTTTCTCCTCCATTAGTTTGAGCACTTTATCAACATGTTGAACATGATCCTTCCAAGACTTGTTGTAGATTAGTATATCATCAAAAAATATACTAACACAAATTTCTAAGGAAGGGTTTGAAAATGGAATTCATCAAACCTTGAAATGTAGAAGGTGCATTAGTAAGGCCAAAAGGCATGAAAAAAAATTCATAATGACCCTCATGAGTTCCAAATGTTGTTTTCACAATTTCTTCAGTCTTCATTCTGATTTGATGATATCCTAAACGAAGGTCCAACTTGGTGAAGTAAATTTGCCATGCAATTCATCCAATAATTCATCAATGACAGGAATGGGAAATTTATCTTTAATAGTGAGCTTGTTTAGCTCCCTATAATCTGGAAACATGCGCCATGATCCATCCTTCTTGTGCACCAATACTATTGGAGTAGAGAAAGAACTTTGAATAGGTTGAATTATACCAACCTCTATCATTTTTGCAACCATACGTTCAATTTCACTCTTTTGGGCATAGGGATATATGTAAGGCCCGATGTTTGGAGGAACAATTCCTGGAATCAAATGAATACCATGATCACGATCACAAATAGGTGGGATGTCTTTGGGAGTATCAAATACCTTGGAATGATTGTCCAAGACTTTTTAGAGATCTGAAGAAATAGATAATTTCGATGTGGGAGCCTCTAGCGAACATAATTGTGCAATTACACCACATTGTTATTTCTTTAGAAGCTTTGTCATGTCGTTAGAGCTTATTATCTTTCCCAGTTTCCCTACGATACCCCTTAATTCAACTTCCTTTCCTTCTGCAAAAAAAAAAAAAAAAATTGTTCTTGAAAATTAAAAGCTATCATACCCAAAGATTGTAGCCATTGGACTCCTATTACAACATCAACACCATCCATTGGAATGGAAATCATTGGACTATTCAAAACATATGCTCCCATGGATAGCTTGATATTATCGCACTTTCCAAAGAAATTTATGGTTCTTCCATTTGCAAACATCACTTGACACGCTGGTGCTCGATATAGGAACAAATCCAATTCCTTTGTTATCTTACAATGAATAAAATTATGGGTACTGCATGAATCAATCAATACTATTACATTTTTCTTCTTGATATGTCCTTCTTACTCGATAGTTTGAGGAGTGGTTATTCTGTATAATGCATTACAAGATATGGTCGAATTCATTTCTTCTTTCTCTAGGCTTTTTTCCTAGTGTGTATCCTCTTCTTTTGATGTTTTTTGTTCATTTTCTTCTTCGTCTTGATAGTCTATGTAAAATAAATTCTTCTCAGCATACTTATGACCTTTAGTGTATTTGCTATCACAACTGTAACAAAGGCTTTTTTCTCTTTTTTCTTCCAATTGTTGTGATGTCAACCTTGTAGGTTGTGGAAGTCTAGGAGCAATGACACTTCCATCTTTATAGTTGTGATTGGTAGGCTTCCTTGTTGCCATAATTTTGCTTTCAGTTTTTCTTGCCAACTTGAATGCCTTCTCCAATGAATCAGGTTCCCGAAGGAGAACCTCATGTTGGATGTCATCTTTTGATGTCCCTATGAACACATCAATCTTATGCTCCTTTGGAATATCTTTTACCCTTATATTCAATTTTTGGAAGTCCTCAATGTGCTCCACCATTGAACCTTTTTGTATAATTAGCTAAAAAAGGTGTTGCTTTTTGTATCCTCATAATGTGCTATCATTTCTTCTGTAAAATTTTCCCAAGTGAAAATATATTTACGAGATCAAAGCCATAGATACCATACAAATTGATTGGGTTCCAAATATAAAGTCACAATGCATACCTTTTGTGTGTTTTGCACATTATGGAGATCGAAATATTGCTCCATCTGTAGTATCCATGTTATAGGATCCTTGCCATCAAACTTCCTCATATCGATATTTGGAGCATGGTGGGTTCTCAATCCAACGATAGAGTCTATGAAATCATGACTAACATTTCTTTTTTTCTCATCACGAGTTTCCTCTACTACCTTTTCACCATTAGGAAGCATTTCTTGTAGCAACTTTGCCAAACCTCCTTTCAAACCTTCCATGTCTTTCTTCAAATCCTCAAAGTTTACTTCTAAACCATCCATCTTAGCTTCCATTCCATTCTTTAAACCATCCATCTTAGCTTCCACGCCTTTCTTTAATCCATCCATCATAGCTTCGGCTACTTTTTGTGAGAGTGAAATTTGTTGCACTTGGTCTTGTAATTTTGATATAACATGTTGCATTTCTTCCCCTTCTTCATGAGTCATGCTAGAGCTTTCAGGTTGTTTAGTAGGTGTTTGCATTTTCTTTCTTTGGGGCATCAATTAATGATAATTATGATTCATTATGTCCTTTGAATTCCTTCAAACTAATTTTGCAAACCAAACTTATGCAAAATTTTAAAAAGACTACACACATGTTTTGGCTTTGCAGGAGCTCGATATTGAATCTGTTATATCTCTGTAATTTCGGATCTCCAAAGTCTGAAATTTCGTCAGATGGTAGCCCTCTCAGTCCTTATTCCAACCCCACAAGTCTAATCAAGATTGGATTCTCCAAGAAAGATTTATTCCAAATCTCCCACAATGGCATGATTATAGACTCGTTCAGTAGAGCGAACTTGTATGAAGTTCCATGTGTCTCTCTTTCGACCTTCAGACCAGAAACCGATGCACATAAAACTATAGTCTGTCCTCTTTCTGTAAATTTTTACAAAATTTCAATCTGATTCTCAAAGTGAATTTTATGACGATTTTTCCTAGGTCACCTATCTGTGTTATAATTCAGGAGCCTGCAAAAACCCTAACTTCCTTGGATCATATCTCCGAAAATATAGCGAGACAAAATACAAAATTTGTACCCAAGGTTCATCAGGATTTTGGCTCAAATGGGTTTTAATTTTAGCTTCTGAAATGTTGTAGAAAACATATTATAGCCAAAATTCCACGATGACCTGTTTGAAGCAACGAAACCCTAGAATCCAAAGCTCTGATACCAATTGTTATGCAACCATCTCACAAAATAGAAGAAAATATAGATCAATGACTTCAAAATTAGCCTCTTTGGGGGGAATCTCATTTACATTACACAAATGAACAATTCTTGGATGATACAAATGACAAGACCTCCTTTCTATATATAGGAGTCTAAGGGGTCACAATATAGTCAAAGCCGACATAACAATAATAATGTAAGGGCACAATAATAACAATAGTGGGCTTCTATGGGTCACAATAATAATAATATGGGGACAACATGGGCACCACAATAAAAATAAGGGGATACAATGACAATAATAATAAGGGAATACACTAATATTAGAGGGACCTTATAGTGTGACTAGAATGTTATTTGTTATTTATGACACTTTCAATTTCTAGCAAACAATATGATACAAAGTCATATTTCCCACCTTCATATGCAATTTAATGGATTTATAGTACTATGATTACAATTGAGCGATGAATTTTTATTTTCAATTTCTTTAGTCATGTGTGACTAGAATGTTATTTGTTATTTATGGCATAGTAGATAAGACTTTCAATGGGTAACAAGAAATATGATACAAAATCACATTGGCCAACTTTGGTCATTGTTATTTGCAATATGTGTGTGTGTGTGTGTGTGTGTGTGCGCGCGCACGCGCGCTCTAGCAACATTGAATGCAATGTTACTTTGTCTTTGTAATCAAGCCCTGTGTATCTTGCATAAATTTATGGCTACAGCGCTATAAATACTACTGTACCTTGCATAAATTGATGGCTATAGTGCTATAAATGATATTATTAATAATGCAAATAATCCTACTTTTGAAGGCACTATGGTTCTCATGTACTCTCATTCTAAGTATGTCAATCTCTTAATGATGAGTGGGTGATCACAAATACATTTGAACTATGTATAAGGAATGCATGAAGACAAAGTATATAGAACTAATGTGATTAATTTTATTGTATCATAAATCATAAAGCCACAATTTACATAAAAGAATTCTAAGATCATATATTTAGCAAAAATACTAGAATTTTTATGGCAAAACTTTCTAGAGGTATTTGTGCTAAAAACAACAATTTGTGATGCGCTTTATTGATCAAAACACTTACAATGTTTTTTTGGGAATTCTTACTACATAGAAATATCAATTATTAGTTTTTCTAGTTATCACTTTTTTCATTAACTCCCTGCATTGTTTTTGTCCACCAATTAGTCCTGGGTTTTGTTTGCCCATATGATGTGCATAGGTCAAAAGATTGCACATATGTTATGACATTTATTTGATGATTATATAAATCATTTTGGTTGGGTTAATTTTGCGTTGATGAATGAGTTACTGTATTAGGTTAACATTCACAGTTTTAAGGTTTTCGATAAATAGTTTTGTTAGTTTATGGTTTGGTTTTGTGATAATAGATTTTGAAATAATAAAGCTTGAGAGACTCCATTGTCTTACATTGTGGTGATCACCATTAAAATGATACCGTAGTTGAAACTAATGGACCATGTAGACCATGAAATAGGTATTTTTTTTTTTACGACTATCTACTGTTATAACTCTATGGAATATGGGTGTGCAATCTCGGATACTTTACTTTTCTAGTAGATTCCCCTTTGAGGAGATTATGAAATGGGTGGCTTTAATTTATCACATTT
>APFE030649435.1:0-13160 GCA_000404065.3 Pinus taeda | reverse complement strand
CCCTTTCTAAGGGTAATGGATGTGGCCAAAATATTCTTCTTTCCCTAAGGGTGAATCATAAGGAAGAAAAATTTCCCAATCTAGGAAATGATATTACTGCATTGCTTCCTAGAGATCAAAGAGATATTGGTAGGTGGTTCTACCTTCCATATCCTATATAAACTATTTCCCAAAGAAACAATAATAGTTTGAGGCCTAGACTTATACATAACATGACGCTTCCACAAGTATGGTTGGCCTAATAATAAATCACAAACTTCAAGAGGAGCAACATCACATAGTACCTCATATGTGAAGAGCTTAACGTTGTAGGGAAGGCGGCACTATTTGTTAAGGCAAAGATCTCGTCCTTGGTGAATCCACCAAATCATGTACTGTTATGGGTGTGGTATTGAAATTAAGGCCAACTGCTTCACGACCTCTACTGAAGTGAGGTTCATTTGGCTTTTATTATTGAAAATGAACTGCAATGAAAAACCCTTCACCCATATCTATGAGTGGAAGAGTTTCTCCCCCTCCTCTGGAACTTTAGGTTCAATCTTCTAGATCTTGGTAGTGACAATGGTGGCACTGGGCTCCACATCAATAATATACTTCCTTTTTTCATTCCCCTTTTTCGGTTCTGACTTGGAGTCGGAACATGCATCTAATTCGAAATCCTTCAGTTCGGACAATAGTGATTGCTTGGCTCGAAACTCACTTATAGTAAATATTGCTATAATCATGGAAACGGATGAAACCAACTGGAGTTCTAGGTGGAATAGGTGGGTGGCCACCAATATCCACCTAGATCAGGAGTACAATTATTTAAGGATGGACTTATTTTTATTTTTTGGATTCATAAAGGAGAGGCAAGGCCAAGATGCAACCAATCAATCATTATGTTAGTAGGAGGTATACTTCCTCTAGACCCTAAGGATTATGGTATATTGGGGCATGTTACCCACCCACATGTATGGGTAACTATAGGAAATTTTTTTCTTCTATGATGCAATTTTCTAGCCAGCTGTCATGAATTATTTATTATATGTTGTCCTTTTCTTTCCATTTGTTTTCACAAGTTATTTACAACCTAATATTTTTAGCATGTAACTTAGTTGGCATGATTGTGCCTAAGCTTTTCTTGAAGGTTTAATACTATGTTCCTAGGTGTTATTTTCGAAGGTGAAGTTTTATTTTGTTTGTTTATACATGTCAATTGGACACATAATGGCCACTATCTCCCAATTGAAGAAAACTTGTTCGAGTTTCTTATTTTTCTAGGGAAAAAATGGCATTGACATTGTTGATGTTGAGTTATATGTCGTATAAATCCTTTATAGTCTACTTTATTTTTTATTCCAATGTTCATCATCTTTCATGTGTTATACTCTATGTTGTATCTTCTTTCATTTTTCAAAAGAGGAACTCAATATTGATGGTAAGAAGCAGGAATTGAAGAGGAAAACAATAACACCGGAGCGACAAATGCAAAAAGAAAGAAAGAAGAGAATAAGTCTAGTGATACCCTTAAAACCAATATCCCACATGAGACACACACATACATACTGATGGTCAAGTCTTCAGAGTTGGGGAAGTCACCTACAATGCCTTGGCAACACAATGATAATGTTTTGAAGTGATGAAACAATACTTCGTGTGTAAATTGTAGTATAGCCAATATTAAGTTGGAAACTCATATTGTAAATTATACTTGACGTTTCATATAATATAATTTATGTGGTTGAAATTATTTATAGTTGTACTTGATATTATTTAGTATTGTAATTAACAAATGTAATCTTGTGTTTTCATATTAAATAAACATGCACATTGTATGGAAAATTTTTAATTTAGTCACAAAATCATATTAACTAATTTGTGTTGAATAATAATGAAATATAAAATCGATCTAAAACTATTAAATTAGTAGTCTATATTAATTAAAGATGAATATAAATAAATGAATATACAATGGCTAAATTAGGCGTTTATAATGATTATCAATGAAAATAAATAAAATGAATATAAACTCCTAAATCAATCATTTAAATAATGAATATGAAACTACTAAAAGAAATAAAATGACTACTATGAATTATAAATTTGTGCTTACAAATGATGACTAAATTTTGTATATATGTGACTATTAGTAGCTGATTTATAGTATCTTATAACACAACTGAAATTTAGTCATATTAATTTGATTATTAATTGGTTTCAAACGATGGCTAAAATGTGCATATATATGACTATTAGTAGCTAATTTATAGTATCTTATAATGTGACCAACATTTTGGTCATTAATTGGTTTTCTGGGGTGATCATGTAGTGGAATATTTTGTTCTGTATTGGTTCATTAATTGTGGTAATTAATGACGAAATTAATAAATAAATTTATGACCAAATTTATGACTATATATACTACTAGATGATAAAATTGAGACAACCAATCAATGACTATGTTAAATATGACTAAAAGTTGGTCACGTTATAAGATACTGTAAATTAGCCACTATTGGTCACTGAATGAAAAATTGTCATTTATATGCAAATTTTAGTCACTTTTTATAGTAACCAATTAGCCATTTTGTACTAGTGTGGGGCTAGTGTGGCAGCATTGTAATTGTGCATCTTGACTTTCACTTAATAAATGAAGCTCTCAGAGTTGGCGCACTTTCATGCATATGTCGTGAATAATTGTGAGACTATTCTTTCATTGTTTGTAGTGCATGTTTATGTTAACAGATACTAATGAAAATGAACTATTTCGGTGGTTTTGGTATGCATCTTGTTTAATGTGTGTTGTTACCTACTTTTATGATCGTTGTTGTCTTGTGAAATATTTTTCATGTTAATTAATAGTTTTTTCCATGCTCTTGTATGCCTCTTTTAGGATAGTACTATTAATTTTCTTCTATAGGCTCACTCTCTCTTTTCCCTTCCCTGAAAGTACCTTATATACATTACAATTGCATGCCTCATAGTGTCAGCTTACTTGATTGTTTCAAATATTGTTCGCACAATCTCTTATGTAATAATTGCAACCAAGGAAAATTCCTAAGAATAATGGAAACCGGCCTTATTTTCCAGTTGGGGCTCCTACTCCAAATGGTGTGAGGTCTAGATGGGACTTCATAATGAGGAGACACCCTTTGTTGGCATATTTCCAGCATCGTCAACAAGTGGCACTAGAAGATGTTAGATAGTTGGCATTGTCTAGATGGCTAATGGTTGCAAGTGTGTTGGAAATGATGTGCACAAACATGCTAGCATTGGGTAGTTAGCATTGTCCAACTGTTGGCAAGAATGTTGGCATTGATGTCAACCAGATAGCATGGATGTTTGTGGTGGAAGATGTTGGCTTTGACATTCCCTAGCCTAGATATAATGGTAATTGGGCAAGTTTGATGTGCTTGATGTTTCAAGATTGGGGGGAGACCCATGGTTGTTGTAGTGCTTTATACAGAACCATCACATTAGCAGGCTTATTGGAGAAGCCATAAAAAGATGACTATAATGGTTGGGAGTCCTATGGTTGCTACAGTGCTCTATAGAGAATCATCATAGTAGAAGGCTTATTGGAGAAGCCATAAAAGTATGATTATGGTGTATGGGAGTCCAAGATTTCAGGCACAAAAAGAAGAGACAAGGTGGAAAGAACGATAGAGAGTTTGTAGCTATTTTTTTCATATATCATGTGGGCTCAAAGCCTACATCAGACCTTCTCCACTCGAAAGTGCTCTGAAAGAGATTTCCAATGGTATGTGGAAGCACATGAATCTCCATTAGGATCATATTGTCTGATGAAGATAGTCCTAAGAAAGTCGAAATATCATATCACACTGGATATCAAGACCTTGGGAGGTCATAATTTCAGAGGGTTGGAATTTTGGGAGCCGATTCTCAAAACTCGATATTAGAACGATGGAGAAGGAAACATATCTTAGGTTTCCACCCAGGAACCTCGGAAGGTTGAATATCATAGTAGATCATATCGGAACCTCAAAGCAACGAAATATCAGGGAGCAAGGATAACCTCAAAGGTTCAGAACTTTGGGTTTTTGGAACCTCATAAGTTCTTATGGATGAAATTATTTGAAATATATGAGGGGTCCAGAGAAGAGGAAATACAAAGGAAATCATTGAAAAACAAAGAACTGATTGACCCTTTCTCTCTCCTTCAATTGGACACATGGCAACAAGTGATTGGCCACGAGGAGTGGGCATGGTAGATGACATCAACATGATGTTGATGTGTGGTGGACATATGGTATTTTGTTTCACCATTTTCAATGGCGTAATGGGGAAAATATGGGTGACACATGTCACCACTAAGGAGATGCCACGTGGAGTTGATGACATCAGCTCAACGTCATCTCGAACATTTGAAATTTGAAGGTTGAAGTTTTCATAAATCCCTTGTAATTGCATTTGAAGAAACGTTTCAATACCGAGGGCTTCGATGTCGTGTTGGCACTTGGCATAGAAAATTTTAGGGGTGAATATTAGCCCAAAGGCAAAATTTAAGGGGTTTTATATTTTGGAGGGGAGATTTTTTTATAATACACCCATTTTCTATAGATTGCCCAACATTTATTTCAAAAATAATTATTTATTACTTTTTAGCCATTAAAAAAAGGCGGATAAACCATGCAAAGCCTGATTCACCTAGTTTGGGAGGTTAGATTTTCTTGCAAATGCCCAATTTCTAGTTTGGAAGGTTAGATTTGCTTGCAATTGCCCAATTTTTTGGTTTGGGAGGTTGGATTTGGTTGCAATAACCTTGATTTCATTGTTTGCAAATCGAGGGAAGGGTTGAATTCGGAGATTCACATGTATAAATTTTATAGTCTCCATTCCTCAGTTTGTGATTTGTTGCAAGAGACTCATACTCCATTGTTGCAAGATGTGACTCATTTTCAAGCCTTGGTTCCAACAACAATAGTTATAGTTGATGTAGTCGCAGTGGCAGAGGTAGTGTCAGTAGTCGCAAATGTAGAGGCTTCACCAATAGCACTAGGGTAGTGGGGCTATCACATCTCCATTCATGAAGGTTATGACTCATTTTCGAGTCTTCATTGCAGCACCAATAGCTATGATTCATCAATTGATCTAGTGCTAATATTCATTGAGGTAGAGGCTTCACCAATAGCACCACAGTCTTGCATTAGGTGGGATAGAGGTTAGTGCGGTGTGTTAGTTGTCACCATACTTCTTTGAATGTTGTGTAACAATATATTTATAGTTCTTATATCAAGAGGAACTCTGGATCATTCATATTCTTTCTAGATTATGTTAGTATTAATTGCTTTCAACTATATGCAGACAAGCTCAAACAGTTTTGGAAAATACTAGACACATTCCTCCGCATCCTTTGAATCAAGTCTTATCTCACAAACATATTTAAAAAAACCTTAAGTATAATGGAACATAGAGTGTCATTGTTGTACCTGAGCTAATGTCAAATGTGCCACTTATTTTCTACTAATTTCTTCTACTTTTTGTTGTTGTTCAGAAACTTTCATTACAGGTAGGATACTTTCATTGTCCATACTGTAAAATAAATCACAATTAATTATAAGAGTATTTGAGATTCACTGATGATGGAAACCAAAGTATCCAAGTTGTAATTGTATTTCTTATTAGGGATTACATTAGGGTCTAGATTACATAGGTACTCCCACAAAAAACACTTCAGAAATCATTCGTCTCATTAAGATCCCAAATATGTGCAATTTTCTTTATCATTGGCCTGCTCCAAAAAGCCAAGATATGTCCCAAAATATGCTATTGTTAAGATGGTTGAAAAACCATACAATAAATTCAGTTAAAATTTGTACATATAGATCCAAGGAGGATGATAACATATATGTTATGAATATTTTCTTTAGTTAGATGCAATAAGAATGAAATCCTTCCAGAAAGAAGGTTGTAATTATGCTAGAGACCAGGGAAATGAAACTCTCAGATCGACCACAGTAGTTTGCTTGAAGACTTGGTAGAATTCTACCTTGATTTGAGCCTTAAGAGCCATAGAATGTGTATGAATATTGCCACATAAGTATAGTTTCAGACAATACTACCAAAATATTCCTTAGTTAGGGCATGTATCTTTCCTTAAGACAGTGATAATCATCAACAATAATTTCTCAGCAAATTCTCTGAATTCTACTCTCTACTTACTGAAGAACTAATTGAAATGGATTCACAGAAGATAAGCTTACTAATTTGAGCAAACAAGCTTCAGTGTTTTGATTTATAGATAAGGGTGGACCTTAAGAAATATAGATGTGTTTTTACCATTTTAAATACTGTTAGTTTAACAACCCAGTTATATAACCCAGGTCTTCAGCAAATCCTAGCACACATCATTTATCCGAGAATGTCTACTCAAATCACATTAATATGTCATCAAATATAGACCCTAAGATATATTGATTGCTCAACAGATTCTGAATCTCAATAATAGATTTTATTCAAGGTTCAATATGCTAGATGAAGATAATTTATTCCTGGAAAATTGAAGCCCATACATCATCAATATGTACCCTGGCTATCATGCATAGTCATACTAATAGTAACAGATTTTGACTTCCCAAGATATCAAAGAAATCGCTTTAATATTCTATACAGATTTAGACATATGGAAAATACTTTGAAAACCTTGGTAGATTTTCTTAAGCTATCAAGAAAGCCTTCGAACTTCTGATCAACAACTCTTCCATCTTTCATATTTTTCCACATGCATCTTTTCATACGAGTTATCAACACTGTAAATCAGCTATACATAATTTTGACAAATCTTGCTCAAATTCAATTCCTAGGCAGCACCAAGAACATCGACTCTCAACCTTGGTGTGCATTATACTACCCTGCAATGATTATTTCACAACTGTGTCTTCAGTAGTACTGACTCATGTATAGTGATTATGATATATCTCAATGTCAAGTCTTCCACAATTCCCAACCTTTGCAAAAAGGCATACAACACCTACTCTCAACAAATGTAACTATCTGAAAGTGTTGTCAATAGAATATCTAGAGAAGAAATTGAAGTGACCTTTCGAGCTATATATTTACAAAGTGACTTGATATTCTAAAGAAGGGATATAGCAAGATTCAATGGTAGTAAGCCACCAATCAATTATGGATGATCAAGTGAACAATGTAATCGTCATAGTGTTCCAAGGGTGATCTCCACAAGATGTAAATATTTTGACAGGATGCATCAGCTTACATTCCTTAGATTTGAGCCATAGAGGTATTTCAACTAATAAAATTATATCTTCAAAGATTGACACAATGCAAGGATGTGATCAACTTAAACCCTATATGATTTTCTTAACACTTTTTTCGTTTATCATCACCCTCAGGATTGTGCCATTTATATTTACTTCATATACCATCAACTACAAGATTTAATGTACTAAATACTTAACCTTGTCAGCATTACTTCTATGCAAGGTTCTTGTCAAATTATAACCTAGATCTAGAAGATATATCACAACTATTGATTTCAAGGCTCTATGATAAGGCCATATTACAAGAGCAAGTTGTTATGACTAGATTACAGTTCATACTGCTTCAAATGATAATCACATGTGTGAGATTGATTAGTACTAAGTTAATGGCATCTGAATTTTGTTATACTACGAGGTTACAATAGTACAATTATGTTATACTACGAGGTACCAAATATGTAACAAATGTTGTTGGCCTTAGTGTAATGAGAATTATTAACGAACCCACCACTACAACTTAGGTGGTGGCACCTTCGACATCTCCATTCTTAAATGTTCATGGTGGTAAATTTTAGGTGAAGGAAAACATATTGTTTAGCCATTGTGTTTGACAGTGAGAAAGAAAAATCAAGAAGCAGTTGAGCATGAGTGCCATAACTCTTCGGAGACTTCATTCAGAATGTGAGAAGGAAAAGAGAATTCTATCTTTCATAGTGGAGACTGATAGATATTAATTGTCTCTACAAAGGATTATATTTTAACATGAATATCACAAGACCCAAGTTTGAAGAGCTCAACACTAATTTATTTGGAAATTCCATGCAAATTGTGAATAAATGTCTGGAAAACACCAACATAAACATGGACAAAATTGACGAAGTTGTATTGGAACAGGGGGGTATTCTTTTTGGATCTTTTTTGGGCTACCTTCTCTGGTTGTTTACCATAAGGTGGTCGTGTTTTGATAGGCACTACAGCTGATGGAAGTGTCCTTACTCTGACATTTGATCCAAAATAATTGTCTAGCAGTTCTTTGCTAAGATCTAGTTAATATATTTTCCAAAGGAATTACCAATTATTTCACAGACTTCTTCTTTTCAAAGAAGGAGTGGAATATTTTGGAAGCCTTGCCCACACTGGTGTGGTGGTAACAAGCATTTTCTAGAATGGATTCTAGAGACCGTGGCTTCAAGAAGAATCCTTCTCTTTCCCAAAACCAAGATCTGCCAATAAAGACTCTAGCTATCTCCTTTGAAGTTTTGAGATAAAACAAAAAGAAAACATCTGGCATAGAAATTAATGTAATAATTCTAGCCCAATTTTTGGCTATTTTTTATTACAGTTTCTCCATTTGGCCGGATTCTATTGAATTTGTAGATATATATGCATTTTATATAATAATGGATTTTGTTTTTAGCTTTATTCTAAGGTGATTATAAGGATTTTTATTTTCCAATTTATCTATACTGAGGGTAATCGGTTATACAGGGTGTTTCTTTGCTTTGATGTCTAGTACATGTGCTCCTGCTTTGACTACTTATATTCTTATTGTTGTTTCCTAGGCAATGCTTGAGTCTTGAGGTTTGTTGGATAGAATTTGAATGGTGGAGTGTTGTTGTTGCTGGGACCTAGACTTTGATTAAACATAGGGCACTAGGTGATGTCCTAAAGACTTTGAGGTGAGAATCTTCCTTTGGTTTCTATCCCTTCAATGTATCCTGACTTCTAGATTAGTTATACCATGAATGTTATACTTGGTTTGCGAAATAAAGTGATTTCATTGCTTTGCAATTTCTTACGAACCTAATTTCTTTGGAGTAATAAATGTAAGTCCTATTTAAAATATCTACTAATATTATATACATTTTATCAAATTTCCCTTTAAAGCATCCCAAATACATTGTTTCTAGAGGAATCTATTAGAGGAATGGTTTTCCTCATACTTTCCATGATCTAGGTGCCCATCTAGGGCCATCTAAAAAATGGTCTTAATATTGGTAGTTTTTGGGTCATATACGGTTGATACATATTTTGGGGCCTTCCCACTCACTTTTTTAGGTTTTGATGCCTAATGATTGAGCATCTGGTTCAATGTGCAATTCCTCTTTCCAACGAGTTAAAGAAGGCTTGAAATGGAGCAAGAAGAGAAATGTTACGGTCTTGGCTTTTTCTTTGGATAGTTTAGTCACTAGTATGCAAACTCTCTTGGATTTTTCTTGGATAGTTTAGTCACTAGTGTACAAACCTAGCTCAAGATACCTAGTGAAAGAAACATATAGAGAAAATGTGGAATTCAAAGGACATGGGAAAATGGTGCAACACCAATAATATCTTTTAGCACAACAATGACAAAGTTATGCTCAACCATGTTTATTAGATGAGCTTAAATTATCAAACTTGATTTAGTGTGAAGGCCACCAGATCCCATGGATAGGGAAATAAAATGGATCATCAACATAGAATCCAACATCACAATCATCATTGCAAAGGTCACTAGAGGAGCTTGGGGAAGGTGACTACCTCTTCCACTTGCAAATTTAGGTGAAGGGGACATCACTTCATGTCATTGTTGGTAGAAATGGTCAAGAGAATTTGATCTTAATTGAGGTTCTATTCGGATTAGGGATTGAGAGAGAAGCTAGAAAGCACAAGGAAATCCTAGATGTGTGAAACAAAATTAAAGGAATTTAGTAATTTGAGTAGTGAGATTCTAACATAGTTAGAGGCATCCATATAAATTTAAGGGAAACAACAACCTTCAAAGATGCAGCAGTAGCTTCCTCACTATAGCAGTGAGAGCATATTGATGGAGGTACAAAGTGCCATTCAAGGAGCCATTAAACACTGCAAGTTGTCCAATTACATTGGAGGTAAGTAGTGTGGTATTAGCCTCGATCTGTGCATAGAGGTACTCCTCTTATGTTTTGAAATGGTCCCTGCTGAGGTTGACAAGGATTCCTTTCTTATTACATTTTTTCATCCTAATGACAAGTCATATTATGTTTTCAGTGTTCACAATGGTCCCTATAAATCCTTATCCAATTAGGCATAGTTGTTTGTTGTCTTTTTCGCAACAACCCTTACAGATCCTCCAGGGCATTCCCCATCGCTTTTCTAATTATTTTCTATTTAGAGTTGGAAAAAGTTAAGGGCTTAGATGTCAGGGATTAAACCCCTAAATAGATCATATTAGGTACCTAAGCTCTCACATGCATTCTTCATACTCAGGCATTATTCTTATTATTTTCATACCAGTGCATATAGATCATGTTAAGAATTCCTCTTATGGTTTTTCAATATTGACTACACTAATAAGAATCCATATTATACCCTTGTATGCATATATTTTAATCATGTAATTATTTATGGCATTATACCATTTGGGTAGGTAGAAATCAATGATTTAGTTGGTGGTGCCTACAGTTTGTGAGATCCTGATAATAATTTGTGTGAAAACATTACTGATTTGGCATAGAATAGTCTATTTGAAAGTTTCCTATTTTGTATCTAGGGATCTTGATAAAGGTAATAAGCACATTGTTGGCTTAAGGGGGCTTGACCCAAGTTCAGAGTTGTTCACGCCAACCAACAAAACCCTAACTGCTGGCCCTTTCGGCAACAACCTGCATAACGCAGGCTGTAGTCTCACCCGAACAAGTATTTGGGGATGCTAGAACTAGGCTTCTGCATCCAGAGATGATGTGATAAGTGGTCTTAAGCCCTCATAGGTCAAATTTGCCTTCACACAGATCGGTATCCTTCTGTGGCTCGCTACTGCAACTCTAGTAAAATGGCTTCTAGACCCTTTATAGACCCTGAAGAAGTGTTGAGATTTTTCTGTTTGAGTCAAATAGACAAAAATCTCTTAAGGATGACAACAATAGGGATTCATTTCCTAGATTAGCTCCAGGTTGTTGGGAGGGAGTTAATGCCTCCTATATTTGATGTGAGGGAGTTATGAGGCTATTAGATTCTCTATGCTATATAACAGGCAATCATTCGGATGATTTGCTAAGAGTGTGTGAGGATTTCTTGATGTAATCTCCAAATTTGATTAATATATTCTTGATTCCTATGTTTGGTGGACGTAGCCCAGATTGGTTGGGTGAACCACGTTAAAACTGTCTCTTATGTGTTTGATCTTCTGCTGTGTGTTTTATTTAATTTTCTGTGCACCTGATCCAACAAGTGGTACCAGAGCATGTTGGAGGCAAGATTGGACTTGCATACTAGAGGTGCAAGCTGAGGCGCTGCCTGGAGGCACTGCGTGCGTGTGAATCAGTGTGAACCTGCGTGTTGTGTGACGTATATAGCTGCATGGTGACCAAAGCCTGTTGCTGGAAGCCGAGAACCGATTCTGTTCAGATTGCGTGGAGGCCTGTACATTGTTGTTGGTGCGTTTGACTGGAGAACATCATTGATACAGCGTTGTGCACACCAGATCAGTGTGGACCTGCGTGAAGAAATTACCAGCGTCTGCGTGGTGGATTAAAAGATTGCTGCGTGGAATGGACATTCTATAAAACAACGTGGAGAGGTACTGCTCTACGATTTTTAAAGTATAGCCTTAAATTTATGCGGTGTATCACATGATGATTGAGGTACTGAATGAGTGGTTGCATTTTCGTAACTGTTTACATGCTGAATGCGTGTTTACATTTTCGGTAACTGTTTTTCTCACTTTTGGCCTGCTCCGATTATTCTAAAAATTCCCAAACAACAAGCTACCTAAGGTTGTTGTGAACCACATAAAATCCTCACCATATTCTATTTTTTTTTGGAGCATGTCAAAAGTCCGGTGTTCACAACTTTCATAAAACTATTGAACCACAAGGTTTAGTCTTCGTCTCAATATTCTGGACTGCCAGGGGCTCTCTCGGTGTTGACATTAGAGCACGCATATCATTGGAAAATTTTGGAATGTCAAGATTTATTTATTATTATGATCTCATGTAAAGTAATTCTTTGGAATTTGCGTTTGCCATATATATATATGCGGGTGGCTTCTTGGTATAGCGAAGTTTGTGTTGCCTACGTTTAATTAAAGAATGCGCGCAGAGGAGAGCAGTGTGATGCATATTTTATAATCATGCAATCTGGATTTATGTTGCACAGTGGTAGTAAAAGAAAAATTTTGTTTTTTATTTAAAGCATAAGCATATATATGTATGTGGAGTACAAAGAGCAGATAGGCATAGGCAATTTTTTTTTATTGCTGGTTGGATATTGGAGATTATTGTGTTTTTTTTTTATACAAAATGGTGAAAACTCAAAGTGCCCGGTTTGAAATTGAGAAATTTAATGGCAAGAATAATTTTTAGATCTGGAAGGTGAAAATGCATGACTTGCTTGTCTAACAAGGCGTGGTAAAGGCATTGATGGGTAAATCCAAACAACCTTACAACATCACAGACGATGAATGGGACGAAATGGATGAAAGAGCTGTAAATGCCATTCGATTATGCCTGGCGGACGATGTCCTGTTTAATATTGTGTCAGAGACAACAGCTGCTGGTTTGTGGATGAAACTGGAGAAACTGTACATGACCAAATCCTTAACCAATACGATTCTCCTGAAGTGACAGTTGTATGGTTTGAGAATGAAGGAAGTTACATCGATTGCTGATCATTTAAATGCTTTTAATACTCTTCTTGTGCAATTACAAAGTATAGAAGTAAAAATTCCATCCGATGATAAAGCTATTACTTTATTGTGCTCGTTGCCCAAATCATGGGATCATTTTGTTACTTCTATAAGTCTTAGTTCATCAGAAACTATTGAGTTTGATGATGTAGTTGCATCCTTATTATCGGAAGAAACAAGGAGGAAGTCGCATTCTGAAACCTCTACATCAGAAGCTATGATGGTTAGAGGTCGTTCGAAAGAAAGACGCCCGAGGAAGTCGAGCGACTCACGTTCAAAGTCGAAAGGGAAGA
>APFE030649424.1:0-10516 GCA_000404065.3 Pinus taeda | reverse complement strand
GTAGAAGTAGGTTGTAATATTCTGCTTTGATTTATATTGCATTATCGGGTTAACCTATCACAGATTTTCTACAGCCTTAAAGTCCCTTGCAAAAGTGTCTTTATCTGTTTCCATATCAGTGTTGTTCCCTTCTTAAAAAACAGTTGAGTGTCTGCATACACTTGTAAATCAACTGATATTTTCTCAACTGCTTCCCCTCTTGATGGTTTCCTTTTATATAGATCTCTTGGATGCCATGTTAATTATGACTACTGGAGAGATGGTCAACAGTTGTTTTACCTATGGGATAAAGAGGACACTCATGGAAATAAAATATCAGCTAAAAACCAAAACAAGTTCAAGGAAATTTCAAGAAGCAAGTCAAGCACTCATTAGGAAGCATTGCATAGTTTTTCTTGATATGGGTGATTGACTTACTGTGGGAATTGGGAATTGTGCAGTCCCAACATTCAGTGTGGAAGCTTGATGACTCGAACTGTGAAATGCACAGTTCATTCTGCTAGCCAAGGCCTGGAAGAGACTGTGTATTGCGTAGTCTTAGTGGCCAAGCTAGGAGGCTAGCTCCTAGAACTACGCAACTAGAGCCATCCCAGACTATGCTCTGCGCAATTCCAAAAACCAATTCAGAGGCTTAAGGCTCCAGATTGTGCAGTGCAAGCTGTGCAAAGTAAGATCTGGGCATGGGGACCCACATATGCCCAAGGGGAGTGTGGAAAACAAGCGAATCTAAAATATGGTGTGAATCTGAGTGCATATCTGACTAAGTGTTGATGCATGCATGTGAAACAAGTGCAAAAATTGATTAAATTAAAGGAAAATGAAGCATGTGAGGAGAGTCACTGCAACAACGATTGTTGGTGCAAAAATAGGAAATGTTGAAAATAACAACAAGAAATGATAAAAATAGAATCTAGAATATTCCAATTTTTATTTGTCCTTGAATTAAAATTCGAATTTAGTCACACCAGCTGCTTGGAAAATAATTAATTAATTCATCTTGAGTTAATTAGTTGGAGAAATTCAAGCTAGAAGTCTTTATGAAGTCATGCAACAATTATCCCTTAAATTAAGGAGATTATCCTTTAATTAAGGAGATAAGATTGAGTTATATTAGAGTTGTAATTAGTTAACTCAGTTAACTGAGTTAAGTCTAGTTAAATTAGTTCCAAACTGTTTGAAGAACTAATTGTGAGTTCAATCAGTTAATGCATGCATGCATCCAACTAGTGTACTCCAAATAACTGAAAATTCTCTCATCACTAACTCATGCATGTCTATTCAGAGAAAGACCCAGTTGAGCTAAATGTCAAGGATAGCATACTATCAGTTGCATGTTTTCTCCTATAAAGGAAACTAATGCATGCAACAGGATTAATGCATAGGAGGATTGAGAAGTTTTACAGGGTGTGAGATCAATGTGAGTGATCAGTGTTACACTTGGTAACAGTAGGATCAGCCAGGAGAAACAATGTAAGGAAATAGGAGGC
This sequence comes from Pinus taeda, assembly GCA_000404065.3. Classification (NCBI taxonomy): domain Eukaryota; kingdom Viridiplantae; phylum Streptophyta; class Pinopsida; order Pinales; family Pinaceae; genus Pinus; species Pinus taeda. Next base: position 9,029 of record APFE030649424.1, on the reverse strand, counting down.
TTAGAGGGCAGAGGAGAAGGTTTGTGAGAAGCCTTGTTTCCCTGTGAGCATCCAGGAGGATTGTACTGAGAGCTGGCTAGCTGTGAGAGCTAAAGCTTCATGTAATCCTGATATATTTCCACTTGTATGATAATATAGATAGCAAGGTTTTTAGTTGAGGCTTTCCCTAGAGTATTCTTTTATGTTTCATGTGCATTGATTCTTCTCTGTTATATGTGTTCTGCTTGATCTTGCTCAAATCTATTAAGCTTCCACAAGTTTGATTGTAGCAGTAGATTAAAGTACTTTTCTTTAGTTATATTGCATTATCAGGTTAATCTACAGTCAAAATTTCTACATGGTATCAGAGCCAAGTTTATCGGAGTAGTGAATAGTATACGGAGAAGAGAATTTGAAGTTTGAAGTTCGGAGTTGCAGGTGCAAATCAAATTCTTATCATACTTCAAGGTTGGCTAATGGTGTTCTATTGCTTGAGACTCAAGTATGCCTTGGAAGGCAACTCAAATTACTTAGCATGGAAAGATCACATGGAGGTTTTATTATAAGGCAATGGCTTGAAGGATTTCATTGATGAAGAAATCCCAAAGCTAGGATCAGCTAATGCACAAGAGTTGGTTGAGTGGAAGAAGTGTGTGGTGAGGGCGAGATAGATCATCCTTGAGGGAGTACGAGACCATATTTTCTCGAGTCTCCATGGGAAGGATACCCCATATTCAATGTGGAAGACATTGAAGGACCTCTAGCAGAATAGTAGCGACTAGAGGAAACTGGTGCTCAAGGATAAGCTTCAAAGAATCAAGATGGAGAACGACGATACTATTTCCACATATCTGAACAAGCTCGCAACTTACAGAGATGAGCTTAGCAGTGTGGGAATAACCACTGTCAATGATGATATGGTGAGCCTCGCTCTCCTTGGCCTTCCAAAGAGTTGGAATAGCTACTAGGACTTTATGAATGGAAGGGAGAAACTACTGGATTGGGAACAACTATGGTCAGAGGAGATCAGGAGGAGCACACGAGATGGTTCTTCATCCAAGGATGATGATGAAGAAAATATAGCCTTAGTGAGTAAGGCAAGGAAATGGAAGGGGAAGGATTCTCATTCCAAATCAAATTCTTCTCATGAAGGGAAGAAGGTTGACAAGTCTAAAGTGAGATGCTTTAATTGTCATGAGATGGGTCATTATGTGACTAATTTCCCATCTAAGAAGTCCAAGAATGGATCCTTGGATGGATCAGAAGGTGAGGCATTAGCCTCTTAGTTCGAAAAGGACTTCACCCTCATCGCATGCATGGTGTCATTGATGATGGGTTGTGGTTGTATCTTGACAGTGGAGCCTCATTCCACATGACTAACGATAAAATTTTATTCAGTGCCTTGGAGGAGAAAGACCTCAAGATGTGCATAGAGATGGGTGACGACAAAAGGTTTACTGTTTCAGGAGTGGGCATAGTTGCTTTTCAGAGGGCGCATAAAGCTCCTATCACCCTGACTGATGTGAAATATGTGTCTAGACTGAAGAAGAACTTGGTATCAGTCACGATGTTGGAGGACAAAGGTTACAATGTTGTTTTTAGTAAGGGAAAGGTTTTCCTTAGGAAACATCACCACGAGACATGTGAAGCATATTGGTTCATGAGTCAAGAACTTGTATTCTCTTGAGGTTCAAGATGCATGCACATCCTTGAGGAGCAAGGAAAATGTTAGAGACTTGGTGGTTGAGAGGGAGAGTAAATTACCTCTCAACATGCAATCCCAGAAGAAGTCTTAGAGAATTGTGGAGGAGCCACAATTAGAGTTATTAGAGGGATCACATGTAGCCATACCTCTAGGTGTAAGGTGGGACAATGTGAAGTGATAGTCTCAAGAAGGTTGAAATTGAGCAGGGTCCATTGAGAGGTTTTATCTCATGGATTGTACCTTTCTACGAGAGCCCAAAGTACAGAGTAGCCGGAGGAATTAGTGGGATTGATGCAGTCAAAGATCAAAGTGACAGAGGCTAGAGCAGTTAGGTACCGAAGAGCGCAGAGAAGGATTGACAACATTGTAGAAAGGCAGAGTCAGCAGAAGCACGAAGTTTTTCAATTGACAGAGGCAATAGCAGTCAGAGACTTTGATGATAGAGGCATCATTCTGATTCAAGTTGGATGTTTTTTTTTGTTTCTAGAGTTGTTGGAGCAACAACATTAGAGAGAAGCGTTTCATGCAGAACATTCCAAAGGTTCAGGATCGGGATCGAGTTGAATTCCATTCTTGTTAAGAGGGAGTGTTGAAAATAGAAACAAGAAATGATAAAAATAGAACCCATAATATTCCAATTTTAACTTGTCCTTGAATTAAAAATCGAATTTAGTCTCACCAGCTACTTGGAAAATTATTAATTAATTCATCTTGAGTTAATTAGTTGGAGAAATTCAAGCTAGAAGTCTTTGTGAAGTCATGCAACAATTATCCCTTAAATTAAGGATATTATCCCTTAATTAAGGAGATAATATTGAGTTATATTTTAGTTGTAATAGTTACTCAGTTAACTGATTAAGTCCAGGTTAAAATAGTTCCAAAACTGTTAGAAACTAATTTTGATTAGTCAGTTTAATGTATGCATGGCATCCAACTAGGTACTCCAGATAATTGAAGATTCTCTCATCAGTTAACTCATGCATGTCTATAGAGGAAAGACCCATTGAAGCTTAAATGTCAACACAATTACTATGCGAGTGTGCATTTTTCTTCCTATAAAAGGAAAACTTCATCATGCAAAAGATAATGCACAGGAGGATTGCGCAGTTTTACAGGGTGTGAGATCAATGTGAGTGATCAGTGTTACACTTGGTAATAGTAGGATCACCCAAGAGAAACTGTGCAAGGAAATAGGAGGCTTGGAGGGCAGAGGAGAAGGTTTGTGAGAAGCCTTGTTTCCCTATGAGCATCCAGGAGGATTGTACTGAGAGCTGGCTAGCTGTGAGAGCTAAAGCTTCATGTAATCCTGATATATTTCCACTTGTATGATAATACAGATAGTAGGGTTTTTAGTTGAGGCTTTCCCCAGAGTATTATTCTGTGTTTCATGTGCATTGATTCTTCTCTGTTATATGCATTCCACTTGATCTTGCTCAAATCTATTAAGCTTCGGCAAGTTTCATTGTAGAAGTAGATTAAATTATTTTGCTTTAGTTATATTGCATTATCAGGTTAATCTACAGTTATAATTTCTATATGAAAACCATGAAACACTTGGGAAAGGAAATCTATAACTTGAAACGACACTTCTACAAGATAAAACAAGTTAAAACACCAGCAGTCATGCAGATAAACAAATGAAACAACACTCACAAAGCCAAACAACAAAAAGCAACAGAAAAAGTGGCAAAAGGTGACGGAAGCAAAACTCACCCGGAAAAGAAATGGTGATCACACCGAAGGATCCTTGATCTCCTTGGTAATGCTAGAGATCCAAGATCAAGTTTGAAAATGAGTTCTAGTAGCGTCGATTAAATAGATTTGGTCAAGTTATGGTTTATGACACACATGCCTAAAATCAAGGAAAAAGTAACACTTGGAATTTTTTTATAAAAATAGCATAAGTGCCTCCTTCGGGATCCTAAAAATAGATCCCTATTTTTTAGGGATGATTTTTTCTTTTTTCTTTTTCCAGGGAAACTTTCTATGCACACTACCAAGAAAGGCAATGCAGTTATGAGAGTTATGCAACTTCCCGGCTCAGTGCACTACACATTTTCTGAGCTCAATGAGGGTTGCACAAATTTCTGGGCTTAGTGCTAGGTTTCCCCCTCATTACTATGCATTTTCAGAGCTCAAGGTTCACTGGTAGTCATGAATATGTAATTCCCAACAACAAGGCTAGTTTCCCTCAAGAATTGTGCAATTTTCTGGGGCAAGCCTAGAACTATTGAGTAACCAATTCAGCGGATCAGATTGTGGGTCGACAAATCAACTAAGTGATAAAAAACAAGCCAAAATGAAAATATTAAGTATCAGTCGAAGCAAGGATACTTGGATCAGTGCAAGATGATCTCCTTTGGTTTAGAAGGAAGGCTCCAAAATCAAAGCATATGAGAAATTTTGGAGGGTGGTTGTAGCCGCTACAACATTGGTGACACACTGGTAGAACTCCATCTCCCTGTATGGACCTTGTCTCGTGCAAAGTGATTCTAACACTTCTGGAACTATTATTCAGTTCGTTGATTATCATAACTTCTTCACTTAGCTTGAGTTAAAGATTTAGTCCCTCCCATTCTCTTCATCTATAGCACACATACCAAGCCACATCAAACTGAGTTGTTTCGAATGGGGATGAGGGGTATATAGGTGCACAAGTAAAATAGTTTGTCAAATTTTTAGTTTCATCTCTGGTGTTGCTCCGCTACCAGCAGGCCTAGACAGTACCCCGACTGAGTCACTTCAAGAACACAAGCATTGCTACATTGCCAACGAGCCTAGACAGTACCTCGACAAAGTTACTTGGTTCACCACTTTGTGCAGGAAGCCTTTCTCTTATTTCACCCTTTATTTTATTTATTTTTTCAATTTTTTCATTTTCAAAGAACTATGAATATGCACTTATTTATTTCATGAGGCAAAAGAGGGATCCCTACTTACTGAGAGAAAAATAGGTTGTCCCTTCATAGAATGATATTTATATATGCTTCTAACATACTTGTTTAGGTTTTCCCTCTCTCCTTACTCTACTTGACTAAGTTGACAAGGGTTAACCAAAAATAGAAAACCGATCAAAGTAGGTGGTGCTAGTTAAGAGTGAAAGCATCATGATTTCACCGAGACTCTCTCTAACAAGAACATATTTTCCATCAGGGTATCATCAAATAGAAAAAAATGTGAGATTCACCTAAAGAGAGGGAATAGACAGATAACCAACTTTTGATAGCTGTACAAGTTCTTCTTGGACTTCACCCTACTTTTCTATGAAGCCAAACATGGTTTCATGTGAAAACTAACCTATAGGTGCAAAAGAAAACAAACAAAGGACATAAGCGAGATAAAGAAAAACTAAGAAAACCAAGAAACAAACAAGAAAATAAAAACCACTCCTACTCCTATCCTAAGTAGAACATAGGCCAACTCACATAATGCGATACTTCCAATGTAGCCATTGGCACATTTGTTGGCCCATGAAGGTGAGATTATGACTGACAAGAAAGATATGCAATTAAACCAACAAATAAGAAAGATAAAAAAATGGAAACCAGAACATTCGAAGCTTGAATGCATCCGCATAAAAGTAAAAGTGAAAAGTGCATGAAAGGAATTATATAGATGTACCATGGTGTCCTGACACAACTACGAGTGGAATATAAGCATGTACACACTTTCAAACTTGAAAAATGAGAAAACATGAAGAAATAAGAAAATTTTCATTTTGCAACAGTGCTTGCTACATACGAATCCTCCAATTCTTGAGCAATAGGATCGTGTGATTCTGGTGGAGGATACAAAACTTGTAAGATAGATTGATTTTCAATGTGAACAACAGAGTGATGAGGAGCCTAGAGAGATTCAACAGATTTCTAATCAAAGGTAGAACTGACCTCAAGCCTAAAAGAACCTGACATAACCGTCAGCTTGGGATGAGGTGCCTTGATAGCTTGAGTTTCCAATTCATCAAAAGATGGATCATCAAATACTAGTGGCTTAAAAATATCCACAGTGGGCAAATCAGAATCATGATAAGATGAATGAATAAAAATATCACAACAACCACAATCAAAAAGTTCAAGATTGACGGACAGAGTAATCCTCATGAGCTGACGAATCATATAGAGGGGATAATGAAAAATAAGAAATTTCACCCTCTATGTTTCTAGAAAGTTAAGAAGAGATTGAGGGAATCAAGGAAGACAAATTTGTTCTCTCTGCATTCAAATGAAAAACTGGCATTCCACATGTTCTACAAATGATCGAAAGTAGAAACATCCAAAAATGAATCTTCAAAATATTGAATATAAATGATAAAATCATGGAATATGTTAGGGTAAAGAAAATGAGGTGTAAACAGAAGGAGTTCATCCCTCACCACAGATTCGTGTTCAGATTCACACACATACTCATCAAAAATTATATCACAGGGTGGTTTTTCAACACCAACTGCATCTATAACTTGATACTCATGAACATCACATGTGAGATCCGAGATAGATGAACACAACAAACCAAAATCTAGAGAATCAAAGGGACCAAAGGATGGAGGATGAAGAGATAACACTTCATGGCAACCATCAGAGTTACAGTCCAAATCTATGCAAAAATTTTGAGCAGGTGGGGTAGGAGGAGATGGTGATAAATAAATAGGTGGATTCCCAACTTCTCCCACCTTGACCTGCGGAGCTAGAGTTGTTTGATGAGAAGGGGGTAAAGAGTCACTTGGGATAGAAACCTTGTCCATATCGTATTTAAAAGCTCTAACACTGAGGTATGTTTGGAGATGTTCAAAAGATTCTAAATCATGTGGATTTTCATAAACGTGAACAAGATATTGAAATATTTCATCCAAGAATTCCTAGTTAACTTCGTCTTCAGGAAATTCAAAACAATAGTGAACACAATGATCATGAAAATATTGAAGAAATTTGTTAGGTGATTTTCTCAATTTTAAATTTTACTATTAAGGACTTTACAATCATAAAGAATGAAAGAATGACATTGTTATATGGAATTTATACCTACAGATAATTATATCTTCCCTAAGTGGGTAGTTACACTTTGAACAACAGAAGTAAAGATGTTTAACCTTTTCCTACAATAAACAGATAAGATAAAAGAACCTACTTGCGATCCTTCACTTCCTTTGATCTCCTTTGAGTTGCTCCCATTGCTCCCACTCAAACTGAATTTGCTCAATTGGTACATGCCAACAAAAACAGAAGACGACAAAAATTGAAGCATATGATCTATTTATTGTAAACAAATGGAATCGACAACATTTGAACATACATTCATCATATATATAGACAAAAGTATTGGAAAAAGAGAAAACAACTTTATTGATTGATAGAAGGAGAAGTTACACCCAATGTGGTTTGATCTCATGTCACACATCTAGCTTAGTCCAAGCCCTCTTCACAAACATCAATCTAACATTACTTTAACAATGATTTCAAGTCTCTAAATCAATAGTATTTCTCTATAATATCCAAGCTCTTTGGATCTATGATGGGAGGCCAATTTATAGATGAATGCAAGTGGTTTGGTCATTAATATGGCATTAAATGGTTGTCCATAATTGGATGATTAGTTTCCATGTTCAAAGGGATGAAAGGATAGAGGATTAGATGATCCAAGGCTATCCTAAGCTGAGCTCATCTTAATAGGATAGGAGCTGGATTCCTTCTAGAAGGCTCTATAATGGAGGAATATACTCAGGATCCAATGAACATTTCAAGGATTCTCCCCTAGCGCAGGCTTGAGTGGGCTTAAGTGCTGTGCAATGTAGCTTTGAATGGGGCTACCTACTCTGCAAAGCACTTACCCCTGACCAGGGGTGTTACACAGTAATTTGTCACCATTGGTCACCGTCCCTGTTACCCCTTTTTTTGTACATTGGAGGATACATTCCGGGACCTGTGAGCAGTGACATAGCCTAAAAACACTTGCATTATGTTCCCCTGAGTATGTACTTCATGTTCCCTGAAGACACCTTCTGCAAATTATCCCTGAAAAGTGCCCTTTTCCATTGGCGCAGGTACGCAGTGTCTTATCCGCGCCAATCACTGAGATCCTCAAAAAGGGGCGTGCCCATTGGCGCTCTGTCCTAGAACAACACTCGCGCCAACTAAGTTTGGTAATGATTTTTTGGCAAACGCGCACCCATATGTTTTTTCCTTTCAGATCATGAAGTCTTTTGAGGGAAAAAATCCATCTGATAGAGGTCGAGAGTCATCATCTATCCTTGACATCTATCCTCAGTAGCTTTTAGGAGATAATGTCGATCACAATGGGCGTCCTGGTGCATTGAATCTTCCTCCCTTCTCCATTTATAAAAGTCTGTCCTCATGCATTAGACAAGCTAGTTCTGGGAGTTCTGGAGTAATGCTAGTTGTGATTATGCTTGTCTAGAGTGATAGTAAGAGTCTTGAAGCATAGGGAGGTTATGCTGCCGGAATCCTGAGAGAGAGAAGGTCTATTGCAAGGCATACATAGCTGCTCGCCTAGCCAGAGAATAGGTTCAATGTCAGAACCTTGGTTGTATCTTTCTCTGACTATTATTCATTAATAAATGACTACTATTATGGTCCCAATCTCATTGCCTATTATGATGTTTGATTTATTTCCTTTCTGACTGAAATATAGTTGTACTTTGGTGGATTTTATGCTTGTAGTTGTCTCGGTCTTCGCATGTGTAGGTGTCCGTTCGCGAGGATCGCTAGGATTGTGACCTGCTGAAGCAAGGGAGCCGGAGGGTCAACTCTACTTCGACATTTGCGTTGGATTCCAGGTTGGTCTTCGTAATCCACCTTTTAGTATACAACTAGGATACTTGCATAGCAGCCGTGAATTGATTGTTGCTTAGACCCATTTTGGGCTAGTTGGGATCGCCTTTGTCCGCAGAGGGGATTTACCTGTATTACAATTTGGGACTCCACTGGGGAGAAGCTATTTTGGAGTTTGTCTTGCATGTTAGTTTTCTCTTGCTTGCCTGAGTTAATGAGCTTTCTGGGTCAGTTTTAAAATTGTTATTTGCTGTTTGATCCTTCTGAGCACTGTTGGCCCGACCCTGGTTTGTCTCGTTTATTTTTTAGGTCAGCAAACGCGGTTGGCGCGTTTTTTCCTTTGACAGTCGTGCCAGTTGGCACATGTTGCACAACAGGAACTCACGCCAATTCCTGAATAACACAAGTTGCAGATTCACAGTCGCGCCAGCTCTGTGAATTTTGCCAGTTTGTTAGTTGAAAGCTCCTTAAACTCGAATTTTTATCTTGCCACGTCTTTTTCAACTGCTTGAGTGTGTGGGAGTCTTGTTTGACTGGTTTTGAGTCTCTCTTTTGAGAAA
>APFE030649411.1:288391-301304 GCA_000404065.3 Pinus taeda | reverse complement strand
TTATGACTATGACCAGGTATATGATGAAATTGATTATCTACGGAAACAAGATGAATCTGTTAGGGATTTTAATATGCGTTTTGATCTTAATTGTCTAAAGTTCAATCTTGAAAGTGAACTCATAGATGAAGAATCTTTAGATTATGCTGAGCATTCCCTGCCTCCTATGTCTGATCAAGCAGAAATTAGTTCGAGTTTTGTCTCCTTTTCTTCTAATATGAATGAGAATTCCAATTTGAATATACCAATCGTCCATAATGAAGAAAGTCTCCAAAGCCTAGGAGTCATGCATACTCTAATGCAAGAAGACAAAAGCGAGAATGCTGGAGGAAATCCTGCCTTGGAACTAGGAGATGACTTTGATACAAGGTCAGATAATATCATTGCAAGTCAACAAATGCAGATGCCAAGGTTAGAACATCAAACTATTTCTCTTTCAAAAAGTATCAGTACACAAAGGTATGATCTAAAGGCCGATGTCTATGATGAATCTGATGAACAAAGATTTTTTCATGATGATATTCTAAAATTCATTGTTTCAGAATCACATTTTTCTCTTTATCCTGATGTTTTTAGTGATGATAACTTTTCCCCTCTCAATATTAAAGATATCTCAAAAAACACAGAGGATTACTCAAATGAGTCATCATTAGGTTTTCAAGATAAAAAGACAGCTATAGAATATCCTTTGATCATTTTCAAACAAGAACCACTTGACCTCCCTTGTCTGAAAATATATGACGAAAAAGAGAAATCTAGGGAAACCTGTAAAATCATTTATGATGGTTACTTTGACAATGATGATGTTATTGATTTATCTCAAGTAACCCATCAAGACTCAGATAATGAGAGATATTCTAATTCGGAAATCATATCAGTCAATCCTCATTTCAAAGCAAAAGACCATTTCCCTGATTTCACTATCTAAGACAATATCCCGATCTATGATTCATATCATGAAGAACCCCCCATGCCTGTTCACAATCATAACTTGTCTTCTGATTCACAAGACGGAATTCGAAATTGCTCGGATCCCATAACTCTGGCCAGTTCTTGTGAACAACAAAAGATTCCAAGCCAATCCCAGTTGTGCTGTAACATTATTTGTACAGATAATCATTTCTTTCTTTCTCACTTGCACTCATTTTGTACAAAATCGGATTGTGTTTTAAATTTTCAGACTTTTGATAGATTACTGTGGTATGTTGAGCACCTTATCGAAGAACATTCAAAAGTCGAGCTACCATTTTGGAAAGCTAAACTGTGTCAAGGAAGTTCAGAACTTCCTCTATTACAAGATCATCAATCCATAACAGAAATTCATCCTCATTTTTATGATCCAATAGATATCCAGTTCGAAAGAAGTTTTCATCAGAAAGAAATTTCGAACAGAATTCCAACTGAAGTTACACATTCTTATTCCACATCCAACATTAACAGTCCAAGAAAAGTTTTGTTCTTAACACTGATGTTTGAAAGTTACATACGTGTAGGAATAAAAATTGGAAATATCATTTCACCTAGTTAGATTTTTGTATATAGTTAGAATAGGAGTAGGAGTAATTTAGCTAGGTTATTAGGTTTACTTTAAATAGCTGGTAGGAAAAATAAGAGAAGAGATTATCCCTATTCTGTACATAACCCTAGGGAATATCTACCTCTCATTTCATTAAATATTTTTTCTCCATAATAAAATTTGCTTTGGTTAACAACATTTGACATTTACTAAAGACACCTTTTCTCTATCAAGATTTTGAACTCATGCTTCTATAAATAGCAAATCTTTTTGGAAACTTGATCTTTATTATCAATAGAACTTTAACCCAGATATGATCCTAGTTTCAACTCCAAAAAATTTGAAGAAAGCAATCTTAGTGAAGGAATTGTTTTACGTCAGTACAATGAAAGGCATCGATAACAAAATAAGGATTCCCTATAGAAACAACCATTTCCAAAGAAGCTCTATTATTGTCATCTAGAAATTTCTTAAGGAAAAGATTGACTTCCTCCCTGCTAAAGGAAATCGCAACATTCAGAGGAACAATCTGAGAAAACACTATATCTCAAAGAATAAGAGGTCTCATCACGAGCCGGCTTATCATGATCACAGATATTATAACTTGCTGACTTTGCCAATACTGTCCACCAAAACAGGGCAACGACTCAAGATTGTTGCAATCAAAAGACAAGGGGTCTCATCATGAGCCAGCTTGTTCAACGAAAGTGTAAATCAAGTGAATGACTGTGTCATAATTTGGCCACCAAACCAAGACATTGTTCTTTAGAGAATAAAAAAGAAAAAAGTGTCAAAATGGGTTTTTCTCTGAAATATCGTAAATAACCTTAAGCAGGATAAAGGATCATTACTGGGTAATAGGTAACCCTGTCGAGGCTATGGACGCCTGTTGGCAGCAGAGGCTCTACCTGCGACAAAGAAGCATATTTAAAAAGACTGCTATACAGGGAAGACTTTATTTTAATTTTTATTTCAAGACCACGTAATGGCTGATGTAAATGCAAGGAAAATCTAAGGATGCAAGTAATTAAAATAGAAAGGGGTTGAAACAAAATATCATTGACAGTCTGAAGTATAATATGTTTTATCTTTCTATAATAAAGTTTAAGTTTTCTGAGAATTTTTTTTATTTTCGGAAGTTTGAAAAAAGTCAATAGAAGATCAGAGATAACTGGTTCTCCCAAGTGAATCGCCAATTGTTGTGGCCAGCAACAACCCCCCCTTCTTCATTTAAGTGTTGTCCAAAATACTAAATGAATGGGGACCCTTAGTTAAATTTTTAAGAAAAAAGCAAGTTTTTCCTTTCTTCAAAATAAGGTTACCATCGTAAGCTTAGAAAGGTCTTTTGAATATTTTTAACCTAAGTCTACGATGAGGGATATCTTTAAAACTGCGTTGCAAAAAAGGATAGGAAATGCCTCCATTCCTATATAACATCAGTATGCGCAAGACCCTCGTGTTAAGCATAACATCGCATCGCAATGAAGTAATAATCATAAGGAAAAACTTCAAGATTTACCGATCTGCGATAACACTGATCGCAAGATCGCATATCGCAGAAATAAACTGAAAAAGATTTGGCGAACATTAAACTTCTGTGACCTGCGATGTTGCGATCGCTGCGATGGTGCAATCTGCAATGGTGCAATCTACGATCTTGCGATTTGCGATGGTGCGATATTCGATGTTATGTAAGCAAATCATAAATCACTTAATCACGAATCCTTTGGGCACGCCATTCAAAGAAAAGACACTTACCATAATCTGACTCAAGATCATGCACTTTTAATGATAGTAAATGAATTAGTTGTTAGTTATTAAATGAAATGAAGACGCGTGCTTTTCTAAAGAATTACTTCACGTAAAGTGGCATATTTGATATATCTGTTGCATTTAAAACTATCCCATCACCTTTCTTAATTAGTCATTTCCACTTCACTCATAATCTGCAGGAACAAAGAGCTAAGACGATTCAAAGCCAAACACAGGAGCAAATGGGAAAGAAAAATAAAGCTCAAGGCTCAGAGGCGAAGGAAAAGACTAAGGAGATGGCGCCTTTGTATACAGACACTGCCTGCAATAGAGACACAGGGATTTCGACATGGGAAAGCATGTACAGGCTGCTGGAGGAAGAAAATCCTAGAGTAATGAAGGTTGATATTGCCGCGGGCTCACAACGCTCTTCTAAGGCATCCTTAGAGGAGCTAGCATGTTCATTTCTTCATCGGATAGCAGCTAGGCCCAAAATTTTACCATATACAGATATGATCAAGTGGGTACTTGACAATGCAGAGTTGAACAACAGACAATTCAAGGTTCAAGGACATGGGATCATAGGATCAATTGCCGCACAAGACTTAAAGCTTATGTATCATCTTCCTGAACCACAGATGACTTACAATGCACAATTTGTCAAGAAATTTGCGGCAGAGAACCCAAACCTAGCAGATACCACTAAAGATTGGTCCAGAAAAGAGGAGCCACTCGAAAAGGAAAAAAATGGTATGTACAGCACTGGTTCTCTCACCTCTCCGTATTTCTTTGCTGCGGCCATGCTTTGAAAATTATTTGGGATGTCGGATATCAATAAATTTTCGTCTGAATGGCTACCACTAATAGACACTGCCACAAATGCCGATATTATGGATTGGGCCAAGATATTTTCTGATAATCTATACACGACTGTTATGAATTACCGGTCTAAAAGATCCTTGTCTCAAAGGGTCTATCCTCCTTTTTATCTATCCGCGTATATTATGGATTCTATTTGTTATGTGTCTGAATTCCCCACTATGGGTTGGAAATGGACTACCCAGGACCCATTACCTATTCATGTTTATCATAAAATGTTATGGGATTCTCAGTTCATCCCACACTTCTATCAGATTTGTCACGGGCTTATCTTACCCCTATATAGAATGATGTATGATGAAGAACCCCCGTGGTGCTCACCCGAGGCACAAATAGACATCATCACATCGCAAGATGGTTCGGGGAAGAATGGTTCACTTATATTAGAGTGTTTGGGAGCACTGTACCTCCACATGTCCTACCTCTATATATCCCCGATAAACTTTTGGCTCGGGAAATTGCCTATCAGACCTGCTTAGAAGGCGGCCTGACCAAAGACCTAAAAGACAAGAAGAAGGCCATATGACCTCAGTTTCCTGTAGCTTGTGGGGCCTTCTCATTGTTCGATGTAGGACACGCTTTTGCCGAAGTGGAGAATGTGACGTCTCTACAAGTGTTTAAATTCCCAGCTCGGCCATTTGACCCAAATAATGTTGCCCAAGATTTTACAACGAACATCAAAATAAAAGTATTCGTTGGAAAGAAAGATTTGTTTGATGATTTGTTTCAGAGTAGAAGCTCACTCCAGGAAATTTTGCGGGAAGCTCGGTCGAAGTTGTCTCCAGATGACCTCCAAAGATTCATGTTATACAGGGAAAGAAGGCTAGCCAGTGTTCCTCTAGAGAAGCTGCGACTGCCTGCCAGAGAACCAACTCCCAGCGTCAACCTCAATGGAAACTCTAGCACTTCCAGATCCAAATCTAACACTGCCCAAGGAGTGCCTGAACATTCTAAAAGGTCTGGAAGCGACCAATAAAAAAGCGAAGAAACAGCTAAAGATACAGCTCAGTCAAGTGCAATGTCGCAACAACAAGTTATCGCCTCACTGCTAAGAGACGTCCCCCCTCCCGTCATTAAAACGCCACTCATCACAACAGAACTGGAAAAAGAATGGGAAACCTTCAATGAGATGATCAATCTTTAAGGGCAAGCCCCAAGAACACCTATGAAAAATACACATGTAATGCAAGAAGTGGTTTCGACCATAGTCAGCAGTGTCACAGAAACGGAGCACAGTCATATCGCTCCACCTTCTGAGCTTCTACTTAATGTAGAAGAAATTCCCCCACTGGATGTATTCTATAGTCCCCAACATAAATCAGTTGTTAGGAGACAAAGGAAGAAAAGAAAACTAGAAAATACATTGTCACAAGATGTTGAACAGTTGGACGTCTTATGGAAAGACCCCAACAATAACCCGACAGAAAATCTCACTAAGTTGTCTCAGATCACAGGAGCATATGCTTCTGCAACTATTGACAAGGCATCGGAAGTTCAGCAACTGTTGAAAGAGCAAGAAAATCAAATACAGCTACTACAACGACAGTTACAACAAGCCAATGCTAGTATTGAAGCGTCCAAATAGCTCGAGAAGTTGCAGGAGGACTTTCAGCAGATGCAGATAGGCTATCAAAGAAGTCTAGACGAGAAAGGAAAGCAGTTGCAAATTTTACAAGAAATGCATAAAGACGAGCCTAAGCTTGCCGAATTGTTTTCAAAATCTATTGACTTAAATGATCAACTTCTGCAGCAACAGGAAGAGTTGGGACGTAAGATATCAAAGTGGAATCACTATTGCGAGCTGAGCGATAAAATCACCAATCAAGTGGCGGACTTGCGAAGTGACTATGATCAGAGTGATAGACGAGTGACAAAATACTTAGCTTGGCAGGATGAAGAAGAAGGGAAAAGAGAAAGTGCACCCAGAATAAACGAGAATCATAAATAATTTCTCTTTAATAAATGGGACGATCAAATCAGGTAGGCGGAACAAGCAGCGGAGACAGCGCCACGCAAGAAAACATTCTTATCGATAGTGTAAATGAGAATTTACACAGGGCCAACTTAATCGAGGAGACCACCCCGGGGTACCTACCAAATAAACTACAACTGGAGGCAGAATGGAAGCAGAAGGCGCAGGAAAAGGGAAAAGCGATCCAGGCATTGAACAGGTTAAATTGGGAGTGTTACTGGGCATACTTGGTCAAGCCACATAGTCAATGGATGACTGTAAAATGCATCATAAACGCAGCCGAAAAAGTAGTGCCATCTCTCATAGATTCTGTTTTCATAGCCCAGCTCAGCGCAGAAGTCGGCCAACCGACTCTTCTCAAGTCCATGATGAACACTTGCAGTTTTAAGGACCAAGTTCAGAAGTAGCCTTATTTTAGAAATTTGTTTTTTCTTTTTATTTAGATTAGAAAAAGGACGGTCATTTGAAAACCGCATCCTAAATTTTGTAAAGACACTATTATTAGAATTAGGAAGTAGTATTTTAACCCTTCTCATGCATTTAGAGAAGGGTCCAGAAATTTGTCAAAAGCTTGTCCTCGGAACATGCACTTTTGCACCCTCAGAGGAGGCTTTGATGAATGGATGGATCGAGATTTATTAATGTTTGCATTTGATGTCTGCTACTGATGTTGCACTTTTGTACTCTTATTAGATGTTAGAACAAGTAGAGATAAATCGTTTTTTTGCTTGAAGTTTATGAGTAGGATTAGTCATAAATGGTAATTTTATCTCTTGACCATTTCTGCTTATATTCTTAAAGTGATTTACAGTTTTCAGTTTTTTATATGTTACTGCATGAATGTATGAGTTACCATTTGGCACTTTTGTGCGGTGGAGTCATTTATTTATGTCTGATATATGAATAACTTATTATGCGATATGTTGTTCACAACTGTTTTGCCTAACTTCTTATGTAAAGTGGTTTATCCTAATTGATTTCTATTCTTATGATAGCTGAATGATCTTTATTACCAGTTTATTGTTTGAAATCTCTTTAGATCGCATAATAGAAGAAATACACCCCGGGTTAGCATAGATTAGATGTGTTGTTTCTCATTAGATTACAATAGCATAGAGTTAGTTCAAGAATCTCAATTAAATTAGCTTTAGGTACTCTTAGATCAACATCATTCAACTCTACACACACACACACACCCTTAGATTGGGAAACTAGTCCCATTATCCCCAGTCGGACCCGCTATACCAAACGTATAAGGAGTTGCCAACCAAGGTCCAGACCGGGTGGGTATCCCCTTGTTTTCGACCTGATTTTCTGGGCTTCAACACAACTTTATTAATGACTCTTATGTTGTTACAATAGTAACATCTCGATTATTTAGTTCTATGATAAATATATCTATTGAGAAAGAGACTCTTTATGATCTTGTTATCAAGGAAATACCTACGGACCTTTGTCTTAAGGGAATTCTAGTGGAGATAGAGCATGGGAAGACCTTAAAAATTAAATCTAATTTATCTCCTAAACACAAAGAAATATAAGTGTAGTTACTAAGAAAGAACAAAGAAGCTTTTGCATGGGATTACAAGGACATGAAGGTGTTTTTGTTGTTACAACAACTTCCAAAATTTTTCTATATTTGAATTTGGGATCCTACATTTTTTCACAATAAGTGTTTCTTTTGATCTTCAAGTGTCATTTTATGTTTTTACACATATTCCAAGTGGCAATGTTCCTTCCTAGGTGTTGTTGGATCACTAAGAGTAACAATAGTGCACTTTTGAGTCTTTTCGTACCTTCTAGTCACAAAATCACACTTATGTGTCACAACTGCACATGATTTGTTTTTTTCACATAGATATTGATTATAAAATGGTGCTTTTATATCAAGAATTGAGATGTGTAACTATTTATTTTACCCCTAACTCATTATGATTTTCCATGTTTTAGCCTTCCATACTTAGTCATTTCCTAACTTGGAAACTCCTCCTATGGGCTAGGAAGAGTGCATTGTGCACTTCTAAGGCCTAGAAGTGACCATCTTTGTCAACTAAGAATGCATATTGTGACACCCTAAGCCTTCCTTCTCTCTCCTACACCTATGAAATTCTAGTCAATAAGACCCCTCTCCTTGATTCTTACACTTCCTCCCAATGTTAGCCCTACATTTGTGACTAGTGTTGTGCATTGTACACTTCCAATGGGAAATGATACCCCTCTGTGTGCCTTGAAACTATGCCCTGTACCCTCCTTTTTTCCTTGGCCTTCCTCCCTAGTGCATGGCACAATCCTAGTGAACAACCACTGTAGTCTTACTTCTTGTAACTATGTCTTACACTCACCTTGTCTCCTCCTCTTCCATAACTATGCATGATGAAATCTTAGTGAGAAGTCCCTACCTCCCCTATCTCCTACAAGTGCACCTTGCAACCAGAAGGTTTCTCTTTCTTCCCCTACACATTGTTGATCCATAATCAAAAAATTGCATGAATCATGGTAGAGTAGGAGATTTTCTGGCTAATGTTTTCTTTCCATGAGTGATGCATGCTTGCAAGTTTTCTTAGTAAGCATGGAAAAATATTATTGAGGAGATATTTTAAGAGAAGCTTCCCAAGGAGGCATTTTGAAGACAAAGGCATAAAGGCACTATGTTGCAATAGTTGAAGGAATTTAGGATTGTGATGACCAAAGTGGCCCATGAAGATTCCATAATCTCTCAAGACCCTTCGGAGGGTAGAAGTCAACTACAATGCAATATTTGTTACATGTATTGAATACATAGTGATAGTGCCATCACTTCTCAAATAACTTCATGTTACAATTCATTGAGTTCCAAGTAATCAATATCAAAGACTTGTCTTGTTGTTATCGCATGATGATGTAATTATGGGAATGTAAATATGTGGAAGTCCAAGAGTCACATACAGACAAAAGAGTCACTTTGGAGAATCCCAAAAGATATTATAAAAGTCCAAGAGTCATGAGGATAGTTCAAGAGTCACGATGATATGAAAGGTCATCCCTCTTGTTATAAAATATGTCCCATTACTCAAGAAAATGACTTTTCACCTTGGCTTCTCCGACTAGGAATTAGAGAGAATATTGTTCTTTTGGAGAGAAGGTAGTGGCTTAATGCTCCACTTTTGGAGCTAGTGGTGTTCCATCATAACTAATGTATCTTGGAACTTTTTCTTAATATAGAAGCTCATTGATCCAACACACTTTCATGCATATATCGTGAATGTTGTAAGATTATTCTTTAGATGTTTGCGGTATGTGTTTTTGCTCTTATCTACTAAAGAAATTGAAATACTACATTGGATTTGATGCTCGTGTTTTTTATTGTGTGTTGCATTTTCTTTAACGATTTTTATGTCTATGTGAACTAATTTGTTAAATGGCTAACGATTCTTTCATATGTATATGTGTGTGTATTTACTATAATATTACTACTACTTTTCTTTTAGAGACTCACCTTTTATTCCCTTCTAGTGAAATAACCTTGAGAAATAACCTTGATACATTTTACAATTAAACATTTCATAAGGAATAATTACTTGCTCATTTGAAAGTACATGTGTGTTGCTATCTTATGCTAGCTATTGTAGCCAAGGAAAATCTTTAAGATAATTGAATCCAAGCCATATTATAGAAGGGTCTCCTACACCAAACAATGTGAAGCCTAATTGAGACCTCATATCAAGGAGACCCCTTATATGTTGGTGGTATCCATGCACACATTATATATAATTAAATTAAGGATCTTGTCTTTTCCGACAACCTCAATGTAGAATGAATCCAGCATTGAAAATGTTGTCAAGGAGGAACTTCAAAAGCTCTTAGATGAGAACTTCATCTATCCAATTTCTAACATTCAATGGGTATCCCCACTTATTATTGTCCCTAATAAAAATGGAAAGTGGAGAGTCTGTGTAGATCATATGGAGTTGAATGGAGCCACTCAAAAGGACTATTTTCCATTACCCTTTATTGATCATGTCCTAGATACTGTATCTAGTAAAATGTTTTTCTCTTTTCTTGATGGATTTAGTGGTTATAATCATATTCAAATTGCTCCTCAGTACTAGGAAAAAACTACCTTCACTTTCCCTTGGGGTAGATTTTCCTATAGGATCCCACCTTTTAGGATTTTTAATGCACCTGAAACCTTTAACGAGAAGTGTTAGTAATTTTTGCTAATATTTTGAATGATTGTCTATAAATATTTATTGATGATTTTTTACGTTATGGGGATGTGTTTGTTGAAGCCTTGAATATCCTTGAGAAAACAATTTAGTGTTGTATACAAACTAACATTTGTCTAAATACTAAGAAGTGTCATATGATTATGACCGAAGGCATTCTTTTAGGTCATTGTCTCTTTGTTGTAGGAATACAGGTCAATGCAGCAAAAGTTGAGGTAATTTTAAAAATTCCCACCCCTAAGATGTAGAAGGAGGTATGTAGCTTTTTGGGATAGGCAAGTTATTATAGATGATGCATAGAAAATTTTCCAAGATTGTATTCTTGTTGTTTTCTCTGTAAATAGTGGATAAAGATTTCGTATGGACTGACAAGTGTAACAATGTGTTAAAAAAAATTGAAAAGATATGTAACAACAACTCCCATTTTATGAGGACCCAACTGGAGTTTGTCATTTCACATATTTATTTATTCTTTTGATACATCCGTTGGAGTTTTTATTGGACAATAGGAGGAAAATAAACCATACACCATCTATTACAATAGCAAGAACTTGACCCTTGCAGAGGTAAATTACAGGATGATAGAAAAGGAGATTCTTGTTATTCTTCATGCTATTTATAAATTTAGGCATTAAATTATTGGTTATCAAACCTTTGTGCATACTAAACACTCTATTATCCAATTTTTAATGAATAAGTCAATCACTAATGTCAAAGTTACTAGGTGGTTGTTGTTACTCCCATAATTTGATATCACCTTTATAGATAAGCCTGGGAGGGATAATTTTGTTATAGATTTTCTTTCTATATTAACTAATATTATTGATGACCTTCTTGTTGAAGACTCTTTCCTAGATGAGTAAATTTTTGCAATATCAACTTATTCACCATGGTATGCAAACAATTTTAATTACCTTATTGCAGGAATTATTTTCTAGCACCTTTCTCCCAGAGAAAAGATAAAAATAGTTCAGTAAAGTTCCCTTTATTCAATGTTTGGATGGCTACCTCTTCCATGCTTATTTTTATTAGAATATTAGAAGCTCTATAAGGTAGGATGATATTTATGATATCCTCAAGGCCTTCCATGATGTCCCTTGTGGAGGGAATTCTGTATATAGGATAATAGGTCGTAAGTTGTTATAGATGGGTTATTTATGGCCTATTGTGTTCTAAGATGCAGAAAAAATTTTGCATGTGTGTGATAATTGTTCGAGGATGGTCAGCCTACTCAATCAAATTAAATTTTGTTGCAATCTCAATTGGTGATGGAACCATTCGAGAGATGGGATTTAGATTTTGTGGGACCAATTAATCCCCCACATGAGCAGAAGACCTATATTTAAATTATGTTCATAGACTATGTCACCAAATAGGTGGAGGCTAGAGAACTTACTATGGAAACTAAACATGATGTTACAAACATTTTATTTGAAGAATGTTTTTCTTAGTATGTAGTACCAAAGGAAATAGTTACAGATGGACAAGCACCGTTTACTTCTCAACTAATACAAGAACTTGCCAAAATGTGCATAATTCATCACTAAGTCACTTCATGTGACCACTCACATGCGAATGGGAAAGAGGAAAGTGCCAATAAGGTGCTTGAAGCTATTCCCATAAAGAATGTTGCAGGCCACCGAAGGGGCTGGGTTGAGATAATTCTCGAGGTATTATGGGCTTATATAACTACTTGGAGGAAAAATATAGGGTTATCTCATTATGAGTTGGTATTTGGTAAGAATCTTATCTTTCACATTCAGTTTGTAATTAAGACTGAGAAATTATTTAGAGGTGTATATATATCTAAGAGTAGCTCAGAAACATCAATTGGAACAAATAAATGAACTAGATGAGAAATGCTTGGATATTGTGTAATTAACAGATATCATCCAACAATAGAATTCCAAGTGGCATGATATATTTATGAACATAAGGTGTTTCATAAGGGTGATTGGGCTCTGTTACATGACTCCAGATTCAAATATTTCAAATAGAATTTTTGCACCAGGTGGCTACGTCCTTATGAGGTAGACGTAGTTTTTGACAATGTGACTATGAAATTTACAACCATACATGAGTCTCAAACATATTTTCTTGCTAATGGACATCATATGTGGTTGTATCACAGGTCTACTTATAAAAATTAATTTGTCAACATTGTCTCAGATGAAAAATTCAGACCTTGAAGTTGTTGGGGGAATTGAGTCTGTGACAACAAAAGAGCTCAATAATGAAACATTTACAAATAGAAGAACTATGAGGATTTTGTTGAAGAAGAGGAAAAAGGATGTCTTGACTACTAGGAAGTTGGTTTTCAGTCACCACAATCATCTAATGGCACCCTAAAGGGGTTTTCACTATTTGACCTTTTTTATTTTTCCTTATATATATATATATATATATAGCTCAATAGTGAAACATTTACAAATAGAAGAACTATGAGGATTTTGTTGAAGAAGAGGAAAAAGGATGTCTTGACTACTAGGAAGTTGGTTTTCAGTCACCACAATCATCTAATGGCACCCTAAAGGGGTTTTCACTATTTGACCTTTTTTATTTTTCCTTATATATATATATATATATATA
>APFE030649411.1:256647-281467 GCA_000404065.3 Pinus taeda | reverse complement strand
AATAAAAAACAAAAATTAACTGAAATTACTAGAAAAAAAAAACTAAACAAAAATGAAAATTTTAAAAATACATGCATTTTTAATTAAAAACAAAAAATAAAAAATAAAAAACATTTAAAACGTATAAAAAAACTGTCATCTTTAAAAATAATTGTTCTTTTCTCAAGACATCAAGTACTTTGTTCACATGCATGACATGTTCATCTCTGGATTTGCTGAATATGAGAATATTATCTAAGTAAACAATGAAAAAATCATCTAGAAATGGTTTCAATACATCATTCATAACTCTCATGAAAATAGTTGGAGCATTTGTGAGACTGAAAGGTGTAACAAGCCACTCAAACAATCCTTGTTTAGTTTTAAATGTGGTTTTCCAAATGTCCTCTTCAGTTATTCTAACTTGGTGATAACCACTTCGTAAGTCTAACTTAGTGAAATACTTTGCATACCTCAATTGATCAAGCAAATCATCAATTCTTGGGAGTGGATAACGATTCTTTACCGTTATCTTATTCAGTGCATGTAAATCCACACACAAGCACCAAGTCCTGTCCTTCTTTGGCACCAAAAAAAATGGTGAACCACATGGCGAAGTAGATGGGTGTATGATACCTTTGCTCAGCAATTCTTGAACTTTCTTCTTGATTTCCATGCTCTCCATGATAAACATGCGATACATGCCAATGTTTGGAAGTGGAACATCTTGCTGTAGTTGTATCTCATGTTGAATTCCCCTCTTGGGAGGTAACCACTTTAGTTCCTGAAACATCTCACCATGCCTGCTTACCACATCAAACAAATCAGATTTTAACTTATCATCACAACCTTCAAAAGATTCATAATATATATCATTATTTTTCTTGATCATGAGAAGCACAATTTTTTTACTTGCATTTACTAGTCCCTTCATCTGCCCTACACTAACCAAAGAAATGTTTAACTTTTTGCAATGGGCTCTCACAATATACTCCACTCCATCCCTGAGCAATTGATATTTGTTCTCATGGAAATAAAATACCGCTTTCCTATCATACAAATATGGGCTTCCTAAAATAATTCTTGAGATGTCAAGTAGAACTACATCTAACTCAACTTCATCAATGATTTTTTCAATAATGGCAAACTTGAATACGCATTTCCTTGTAGCCTATAAATTTGAACTATTGACTATCCAACCCAAAGGGTATGGCTTATGATGAGGTATGGTTTTGAGTTTAATATTTTCAACCAAGTCTTCTGAAATTAAGCTTGATTGTGACCCACTATCAAATAATGCATTAATCTTTGTATGGTTTGAGATTACCCTTGCATCGAACAACTCTATCCTTGATTCTTCATTTGGAGTGTCATTGTGACTATGTGAGGAACTAGTGCTTGCTATCTCTTCTTTTCCCTTTGTGACCATGGCTGAAATCTTGGTCTCATCATTGGAATCAGATCCAAGATCATGTTGTGTGGTAGCGGTTGTCTTTTGTTTCCCCTTATTGTTTGGTTTCTTGGGCCTTAGTTCAGGATGTAATTTCCAATAGAGGGCTTCATCATGCCCGTCTTTGGAACAATGTTTGAATGTAATTTTCTCCCCTTCTTTCTTTACACTTGCATTCTTCTTTCCTTTCCATTTTCCACCCTCCTCTTTCTCCTTACCCTTGAATGGCTTCTTCTTACTACCCTCTTCTTGAATGTTCTTTCCTCCTGCTTCAAGGTGCATGGTTTGCACATATACCTCATCTAAATTGCTTGGATTGAACATACAGATAGTGTTTTTTAACTAGGAATGTAAAATCCCAATGTATTTCAATAGTGTATCTTGGGAATTCAATTTTAGTCCTAACAACCAAGCCCTTTTCCTAAACTTCTGGGTATAGTCTTGAACTATTTTCCCCTTGAGTTTCCTAAAGTTTTGCCAACTCATAATGTATTTTTGCATGTAGGCTAAAGTATAAAACTATATTTTAATTGAAGAAACAAATTCAACCCAAGAAATGGATATCTTACCATGAATTCACATTTCATCTTGAGTCTTTGGTCCCCACCAAACTAGTGCTGCTCCTTCTAGCCTCAATGAATCCAACTCGATCTTTATGTCATCTTCTTGAAGGTTGTGAATTATAGAATAAACCTCCAATTGTCGACTCCAATTGTCTAACTTATCTACATTTACCTCACCATTGTACATGGGAAGTTCAGACGTAATGTCCAATTTGAGTAAGTGAGTTTTTCCTTTTGGGGTTTTTGAATGAGTATGAACAATTTTTGTGGTGGAAGTGGAAGATAATGTTGTTTGTGATGATGAGGACGATGAAGATGATGAGGAAGATAATGAATATGGTGGAGATGGAGGAGGCTTCCCTGCATTACCCTTTGAATCCTTCTTTTTATCTTTTTTATATTATGAGCTTCCCTCTCCATGTGGGGACTTAGAACTCTCTCCAACCATTCTAGTATTCCTCTCTTCATAAAGGACTCTAACCATGTCAGTTAATTCATAGAAATATTTCTTGTATGCTTCCTCTTCTCTAAGACCTTCAGTCTCTCTTGCTCCAGACATGATGGCTTTGGATTCAAGCTCATCTTTTGGTACTTCTTGTACCTCCTCAATCTCAAGTGAAGGTAAAACTTGAGGTGCTTCAAGTGCAACTGGGATTGAAAATTTGGGTGGAGATTATGGCCTTGTGGCTCTCCTTCTTCTGGGAATTACCTCAGGATTTGCAACCAATAGTTTCCCTTATACTCTCTGCAACTTTAACCTTGTAAGCATCACAAATTTGCAACCATTAAAAGCCTACTTGCACAAAACTCAAGCAATCAAGAAAATAACATTTTCTATGATACCAACTTCATCTGTTGTTGAATGTTAGTTTTGTTGGGCTAATTTCAACTTCAGAATTAAAAAACAATTGCTCCTCATTTTCTTTGTGTGGATAGGTTTCCTTATGGTGTTTATGAATGTAAGAGGTAAATATGTCAAGTTTTATGTCAAATTCATGAGCAAAATAGCATGTAACTTAAGTGTTGAATAGTAGCAAACAAATATATAGAAAACCATCAAAATGGACCCACTTAACACAGTGTTTTGATGAAGGAGTTCACCCCTCCTAGGCTACATTTCCTTGCTCCAACTTCCATGGCTTGGGCCTCTGTATTAGCTCAAAATGGAAAAAAGTGTTTTTTACAATGCTCCATTGCTCCTGAAACCTGCTTCAATGTGCTCAAAATGTCAAATCCCTCTAGGAATGACTTTTTATAAGCCCAAATTAGTCGAAAATTGCAAAAGTTATGGCCTCTGCAGTTTTCCCTAGGAAAACTCCACCAAAACTAGAGAAACTCCAGTTAATCCCACCAAATTTCGAGAAATTACCGAATTTATCGGACCCACCAAAATATTTGCCAAGTTAATTGCACTTTAATTAATGGATAAACATGATTTAATTAACACTAATATGTAGTTTTCACATTAAGCATGTGGTTAGTGCTAACTACTAGCCTCCAATTTCGTGGTAGTGGTCACATGCGAAGGGGGCTGGCACTCTCCTCCCCCAACCGCCACAGCTTAACATAACAAATATAAACCGTAACCATAGTATTGTAAGAACCAATGTTGCAGCATAGTGGTAAGACTCTGGGCTTTCATGCGCGAGGTTGTGGGTTCAACTTTGCCAACCCGCCCATAAAATTTTGCAATGCACGCTAATGTTTCGAGGCCTTTGGGGAGGGACACATGGTAGCCTCCAAGCTTGCCACATTTCCCCTCTTCATTGGTCCTCCCCTGTCCAACAAAATTTAGCCAGCTCATCAAATTTTAGACCAACTGAAATGCAACACTTGGAGTGACCTCACTGGCCATTGACCAAACCTTTGACTTGCATAGTCACCTGCCACATCAGCAGTACAGACTACTGACTGTGTAGTGATTGTACCATTTTTTTCCAAAATTCCTCTATTTGGAAAAAATGTGATATCTTTCTCATATGAGCTTTGTTTTGAGTGAAATGAGTTGCATTGGGATCGTATCACCGAGACAGATGCATTTGTTTAGGTTTTGAGCGATTTTGAGCAGTTTGATTTTTGAGCTAAATACTAATCAGCTGACCAACTAGGAAACCTTGCCTCTAGTGTCTTTACCAAGCCTTACTGTGTGCATCCACAACCCAAATCTCGGGTCGGTGGTTCCTTCCACAATCCATGCTTGTCTCAACATGTTGTATATCATAATGCTTTCATTTCATTGATGTATTCTTCAACGTTTCCTATCCATAACATAAACATAGGCATAGGTATAAGAACATAATATCAAAATCATATCCACATATTACTAACCTCATCTATCTTCCAGGGATACCCTACACACTTGCTTCCTCATAAAACCATGAACCTTTTCATGCCATTGATCTGCATAAAACAATCATTCTTCCAAAATAATGATCCTTGACAACCCTCCCAGACAATGGAATACATATATTATATATATTATATATATATTATATATATATTATATATATTATTATAATATATATTATATAATATATATATATAATATATAATATATATTCAACATAATCATGATCACAACACAATTACCAATGTTCATAAGATCAAGGTTAAGAGAAATTCTTTTATCTATGCAACACATGCACAACATTGAGAATGATACTTCCCACCATAACCAAGAAATATGATACCTCAAATCCATTTAATTTAACTTTCTTGTTACCTTTCTCATGATTTCCCTTCCATT
Organism: Pinus taeda; assembly: GCA_000404065.3. NCBI lineage: Eukaryota > Viridiplantae > Streptophyta > Pinopsida > Pinales > Pinaceae > Pinus > Pinus taeda. The sequence goes on along the minus strand of APFE030649411.1, from coordinate 276,729 downwards.
CTCCATTCACCCCAATGGACCCAACCATCCCAACTTGTTGTCATATTCTTGCCTTCAGTCGCCCTTTTTCCATGCATCAGGCTTCATCCGAGCCTTACATTACTTGATGGGTTTCACTCATCTCTAGCCGAGATTCATTAGATTTTTTTTCCCACAACTAATTCCAAATACCCTCAAAACATAAGGGGAAATAACAAGAAGACAAGATGAAAAACATAGAAATCCAGAAAATGATACAACACCAGTCACAACCAAAACCATAAATCAAGTGAAAAAAAATCACAAAAATTTGAAGGAAAAAAACTTTCAACATACACCATGACTCAACCCCCATGGGTTCCCAGTGATTCCAAGGGTTCATGAGTGAAATCTCAACCCGAGCCTTCCTCGAGGTCTATGGAAATCTCTTTTTCCATGCAATTCCCTACACCATACTTCCATAAACACGCAATTTTCATTACATTAATAAATATAAAAGCATACCAGTTACCTTTCTCTATTGTACCTACCACACTTCCCTGCAACTAAACACATGCACATATCATCTCCCAGGGAATTCCAATTTCCTTAAGGAATTACACTATAAATGGAAACTATCTATTATGCCTCCATCTGATCGACCATCTTCTATGTAGATTCATTAGGCCTAAAGTGCTTCTGTTCCACTTTAACTTTCTTTATTGTTGGGTCTCAGAGCGTGAGCTCCTTCTGAAGCAAGATGCATTAAGGCTCTGACTGGAATTATCCCTTTGGTTCCACCTTCCATCTTGATGATGGATTCTTGATGATCTGCCTACCTATTATCAACTAATGCATAGATCCAAGGAATTATCTTCCCTACATCCCCAACTGTATACACCTCTTGAGCATTGTAAATATGAGGTCTGCCATGCTTCCTCTATGCCACTTTGATACAAAGGGAAATCCTCCCTGTGATGATCTCCACCATAGGTTCAACATTGAAATGGTTCTCTTCAATTGCCTTAATTCTTCTCCTCGAGATGAGACCCATGTCCTCTCCCAACTACATTTAATTTCTTGTAAGGTGCCACATTTTACTTGTCACCTGCATCTTGAGATCTTCCTCACTTCTTAGGCCATTTTCCTTTAGTCTTATCATTACATTTCCAATCACAATTTAACTTAGGATTGCACTTTGACTACTCATAACAATGCTATAACTTTTTGATAGCTTCCTCCAATGACCGAGGCTCTTCAAATTCAATTGGGTCTTTGAATGCTCCTAGAAACCCACTGATGAACCTTTTGAATGTTTTCTTTCTCATCCTTGAGATTATGCACATACCTCAACAAATCTAGGAACCTTATAGTGTACTTATCATCTATCATAGAACCAACCCTAAACTCATAAAACTCCTTAGCCTTTTCATCATAGTATCTTTTAGATAAGTACTTTTTCTTGAAGATTCTTTCAAAATCCTCCCAAATCAACTCCTCTTCTCTAGTTCCTTTGACATGCTTTACATCCTCCCACCAAATGTCTACTTTTCGTTTGAGACTGAAGGTAGTTATCTTGGATTTCATGTTCTATGAATAATCATGCAATCTAAAGAAATTCTTCATCCTAGACAACCATGCTTCTTCATCTTCTAATTTGTTAATCTCTCCATCAAAAGTAGGAGCCTAGGCTTTATTTAACTCTTCTGGAAAGTATCCCTTCTCACTCCTCTTATTATGATTTTTGCAGTGATGGTGATGATGTATCCTGGAACTAGAGATAGAATAAAATCCATAAGTACTACCCCTCTTCTAAGGTGTATCCAAAAATATGCGACCTCTGATTGTATCATATATATCCATCATGTTTCTTCTTTGATACGTGCTACCATATGATGGATTAGTCTTCTCCTCTTGCCTATCTACATGAATATTCCCCAGTTGTCCCGGCTTTTGCAAAACTGATAGGATTTGAAGAATCACCACATTAACTTTTGATTTCCTTTCTTAAGCCCTTGTAAGTATTTCATGTTCCTCAATCAACCTATTATTATTTTCCTTGCAACTTCAAATCTCTACCCTTAGACTCCATAGTGTATCTACTAGATTGGGAGAATACTCTTCTCCTTGCTGCCTAACTAACTTTTCCCATTCCATGCAATTCACACCAGTCCTATAAGGAGAGTCATGTGAGTTGTAGTCCACCATTATGCTCTTCATCTCTAATATTCTATTTCTTGTAACATACCATGTTAGATAAACTAATAGAAGACATAATCAAATTCAGACCTTAGTGTATCTCAAGGAAGGCTATCACATTTGCATAAATCAACGCAGATTAGCATGATATAGATACAATAATAGAAACACATACCAACATGATGATGAATGCGTGACAATAATATAAAATTGTAACAAATACTACACACTTTATAACCATAACCATCTACATGTAGCCCGAGGTCCAATACTGTAAATCTCGCTTTGGTACCATTTTGTAAGATTGATACCAGAGAAAGGTTTACAAGGAACATAATGATGAGCCTCATCATTGGGTAACAATATGGACCTTAATACACCTCCAAGATTATCTAAATAAAATATTCTCATAATTCCTTACATATTTTGATTATATTTTTCTTAATGAGATGAGTAAAAGTGAGATGTTATACCTAGTGGACTAATGTGCATTGATTGCAAGTTTTTGAGAGAATATCATGGAAATTTTGGCTAATTAATGACATAAACTTGAATGATACAAGGAGGAGATATTGTAGGAGATATATCCTCCTCGTTTACTCCTCACTCATTCGAATATTCCTCCATCAAATCACACTAACTCGGAGTTGCAAGCAGCAGAGTCATGAAGATGAAAAGGCAACCGAGCTAGTGAGAGTTAAAGAGCCAGTTCATCTTGAGTTTGGAAGCTGAGCCTCCTTATATTTAAGGAATTCGTTGGAGACTTTTGTTGTATAAATAAGGAGGCATAGAGCCTCATTAGGATTTTAATTTTTGATGTAAATTTTTCGAGTTTAAGACTTGTGGAAGACATTGTTATGTAATTTTCTGATTTGATAATGAGAATGAGTATTTCCTTGATCCAGCACTGAGTTGACTCAGAGGGCTGAAGCTCTTGTGTTAGGGCCCAACCCTAGAAACAAAGGCTCCTCTTCTTGTATTTGTATGCTTAGTTGATTTCATATATTAAGGGTTGAATTGTCTTTAGCATCATTTCATTGCAAGTAGTTGTGGATGTAATTAGTTTTCTTCCATTTGTGCATTGCTTCAGCATTAGCTTAGGAAGATAAAGGAATATCAAAAAGATGGTAATAGCTAGCGTTGGACTCACTCCTCCCTTCAGGGACCATGGTTTGAGGAAAGAACTCCTATGAAGCCCAAAAAGACATAATTCTGATTTCTTATGGAATTTAGGGTTTTCACTTACTTAGGCCAACATTTTACTAGTTTTAAGAGTAGGATTTAATTGTCATTTCTGATATCTTCAGCCTTGCACTAGATCTCCTAAAGGTTTCACATTATTTTGCAAGTTTTCCAATGCATGAAATAGGAAGCTAGCTCATGAAATTTTGTTTTTAGTTAGTTAATTGAATCTTTCTTGTTTGACATGATTTATGGATAAATGTTAGTGATTGATGCAATGCAGGAGTTTCAGTAGTACAAAAAGATTTCATGACCAGAAACCCCATCCTAGCCTCATCCATCTATGATTATCACTTTTTCCATTAAGTCCCTTCACCAAAATCATCATTCCACAAGAATACTTCTCCAAGCTTGTTGAGAAAATCCAACCATCTCACGAACTCTGTTTTGAGCTCTGAAGGAGTCCTAGGCACTCCCATGCCTCATTTCTCCCAACATTCACCTTCCCTAAGCCCTACACCACCTTCCAAATCTCTCCTATTTCTCTCGGTTGTATCTTGTAGGAATATAGGGGATCATGTAGGAGCATTAGGACATCCTATAGGAGGCATTATGACATCTTGTAGGTTGACTTGTAGTGGCCTGTTTTGAGGCCGAATTGTGGAAAAAGCACCTAGGAAGATAGGAGAAGACCCATTCTTGCCTCCCAAACCATCAGACTATTCACCATCACCCCTAATCCACTTGCCACATCACCAAGATAAGTTAGCATTCACATTTTCACACAAAAAAAACTAAGGAAAAATAGTTATTTTGTTCATTTACATGCACAACAGTAGAATGTTTGGATGTTTCAAATTGCATGCCTAGGATAGTAGAATTACACACATGTTAACTTAGCATTCTTTTGAGGAAAAACCTCTTAGCAGTTATTTAGATCAATGGTTTGTTTAAACATTTTATTTCAGTATTTTCCTTACTACAGTAGACAAGAGTTTATTTAGTGTAAATTTCCATTTTTCCTCATTACTAATCAAGCTTCTTTTGAATCAATAGAAGGCTATTTTGAGAAACCATACTGGTCTATCACTAGCTTAGTAGTGATAAAGAGTGGACCCATTGCATCTACTTGGGTATACAACACTGTCACCTCTAAGTTTTTACAAACCCTAGGTTGATAAAGTAAAGTTAGTAGCCCCAGGAGTTGCAACATTCTTGCTGCAATACTGGTGCTCACCACTTTTTGGCGTCATTGCTGGGGAGGTGTCTGAGTAGATGTGATTTATGCTTTCTTTCTTCCATTTATTATCTTTGACATTGTGTTATTAGTTTCATTTTTGCAAAATTAATTGTAAGTTAGTTTTATTTATTTTCCATTCTACAAGTGAGATTTCATTTGAGCAGTGAATTTCCATTCAATTTGTGATTTCAATTCTGCAATTAGTCTCAAAAATTGAAAAAACTCAAAGAAAAACAAAAACACTTCTTTCATGCCTCGTAGGAATAGGGATAACTTACGAAAATTTCTACCAAATACCTCCACCACTTCAAATAATCAACCTTCCCTCTTCTTCGGTGGTTGTGAATTGGAGGACCCCTTAGGTGAACAACCAAAGATATTTGAAGAGCCTACAGGGGGAGAAGAAGAATGAGAACCCATTCCGACTGACCTAATGGTTGAAAATATAAATGAAAGAGGAGATAGAGAAATAATTGAGGGTCCCTTTCCCATCAGAGAAACTAATGGGGATACCAAGATGAAAAACATAAGCCCCTCTTCTCTTTCTCATTTCCATGGCCGAACCTCAGAAGATCCAAACTCTTTCTTGTTTGAGTTTGTTGTCATATGAAGAACTTATGATTACACCACTAATGAGAAGAAGTTAAAACTATTCCCATCCACTCTCAAGGATGCAGCCCTGTGCTGGCTCATGGGTTTACCTGGCCTAGATAACATTACAACCTAGGCTCAGATGCAGCAAGCCTTCAACAACAATTATCGGGACTGCTGCGGATCCAAAGACACTAAAGAAGAATTTTTTAGAATGGCCTTAAGGCACGACGAATCCCTAGAGAATTATGAATAAAGATTCCATCTTAGCTACAAAAGGGACAACTGCACACTTGATCCTGAGTCACTAAGGCTATAGTCCTACTCAGAGGGGTAAGGGAAGATCTCTTGGATACCCTAAACTTGCTATCAGGAGGGGACATCTACTAGCTACCCTATGAAGATATCAAGATTGTCTTTAGGAATCATTCTAGGGAAGCTAGGAAAAAGGGTAGGGGTATTCAACCAATGACCACCCCATACTCTTCCAACACATCCATCAAAGGTGAAATAGGAACTATGTTGGAAGATTTCAAGAGTGAAATGCTACAAACCCTTGCCCTACAGATGGACACTATGCAAATCAAGAGAAATTAGAAGGAAGTAGAAAGAGCATTAACCATTTTCTGCCCTAGATGCACAAGCAGGCACCCTAGGAATGAATGTCCATTAAATGTGATTGAAATATTCTCAGCCTGTGAAGAAAACCACTCCATAGACAAGTGCCCTTCTCTACCTAGACTAAAGGCTACATATCTTGGAACTGAAGGGGTGACTGAACAGCTCTACTACATAAATCAAAGGAGATCTCATGGGCCTCAGCCATACTAGCAGGGCATGCAAGGGTCATCCCATGCATATTACAACCCTAACTAGAGCACATCCATTCCCTATTGGGGGACCCCTATCTCATACCTCCTGGTCTACACCTCCTTGGTCTTTTGCACCTCAGTACCATTCCCAGCCAACCAGCCAGCAATTTCAGCCATATGCTCCACCACAACCTCAGTGGAATGCACCACCCTAGGGGTGGAGGCCCCCATTCAACAATGATCCAGATATATTTCCTTCACCACCTACTCAACCATAGATTTTACACCCTGCTCCACCTAAACAACCTCAGATGCCTGCCCAACCAAATCTGAACCTGAACAACAAACAAGCACAACAAGTGTACGATGGAGAGACATCCTACCTTGCTTATGCTGTGGAGATTTAGGAAATCAACCTAAGATCTGGGAGAGTACTCTCGGACAACCAACCTCCATCTCCACCTAGAGAGAGTGAGGAGGAAAGAGAGGAAAGCATGCCTAGAGTGAAGCCACCACCCTTTCCTGAAAAATTAACTCATCTAGTCTAGCCTACCCTAGAAGAGAATGAACTTCTGGGTGAATTGAAAAATCTATATGTCAAAATTCCACTTCTCCAAGACATCAAGGATGTACCTATTTACAAAATTTTTATTAAAGAGAAGTGTTTCAAACATCCACGGAGGTGAAAAAGAGACACCCCTACCATTAATGTCATTGGACATTTGTCTGACTTAATGTTGGGGTAGGTAATTTTCCCAAAGTATTTGGATCCTGGAAGCCCTGTAATAGATGTTAAGATCAATGGAACCATTGTCCCACATGATTTGATTTATCATGGGGCTTTCATTAATGTAATGACTAAGGACACCATGCTCAAGCTCAATCTATAGGGTTCATTAAGAAAGACCACAACAGTCTTGTAACTTGCAGACCGTTCCAAAGGAACCCCTGAGGGGATTTTTGAGGATGTGATGGTCTCCATTGACTCTTGGGAGTACCCTGTAGACTTCCTAGCTCTCCATCCTAAGCCAAAACTTATTTTTTATCCTCTCATCCTTGAGAGGTCTTGGTTAGCCACAGCCGATGCCTACATCAGTTGCAGGGCTAGAAATATGACTATCAAGAATGGGCATCTATCCAAGCAGTTAGTATTGTACCCTCCTACTCAACCATCTCTAGAAAATGACTTACCTTTGTGGCTATAAGAGGAGGAATAAAATGAAGTCTACTCATCCCAAATCCATACCTTAGAAACATCCATGGGAGGGGGACAACCGAATGAAGATGATTTGATTGAACATATACTCCAAAGTCCAACTCCCATCACCTTGTCGTTAGAATAAGTAGTAAATGAAACCAAGAGAGTCCATCAGATTGATATGTTCTTATATGATTCAAACCATACCCATGTCAAAACCATAGAATTCGGTCCTGAAAGAACTTAAAAAAAAAAACCTTCTCTTTCTGTACACCAAGAAGAAAAATTGTGCAACATGCTAAGGGAACATATGGATGCCTTTTCTTGGAGTTACAAGTGTTGGGTTGTGTTATATTCTTTCCACGACTAGCCCCCCTAGAGGGGGGGGAGGAGTCCCCCATGTATGGGGGGTTTGAGGGGGCTGGTTAGCCCCCTTGTATGAGGTCCGGGGAAATGCCTCGGGGAATTGGTTTTTTGGACCCATGGTTTCCATGGTTTTGTGCATGGTTTTTGCACATGGTTCTAGGCATGATGGTTTTCGGTCCATGGTATTGGATGATTCGTCATGTATATATATGTATTATAACATTGAAAGGAACATAATGAAAAATCAAGCTTCTAGTCCCAGGTTTTGGATCCAGGGGAAAATCTCTGTGTATATGTGTTTTATGTGTTATGCTCTTGCATTGTTTATTTTATGTTCTTCGAATTCATGTGTAGGTAATTTCTGCACAGGGTTAAAACCTACATTTGGTATCAGAGTTGTTTTGGCTTCAAGGGGACTCCTTTATTGCTGAGGGGTTTCTCTTGGGCTTTTGGTAGACCCTATTCATTGGGAGATTGGCGGGATCGATTCTGGTGGTGAAAGAAGATGGCGAGAAGTGGAAAGATAGAGATCGAGAAATTTAGTGGTCAATGTTTTGAGTTGTGGAAACTCAATATGGAGGATCTGTTGGTGGATAAAGATCAGTGGATTGCTATAGATCCAAGTACTAAACCAATGGGAGTGTCCAATGAAGAATGGAAGAAGTTGGATAAGAAGGCAAAGCGCACAATACTATTGTGTGTCTTAGATTCAGTATTGATGAATGTATAAGGGGAAGCTATGGCGAAGGCTTTGTGGGAAAAGTCAGGGACATTGTACCAATCTAAGTCTCTGGTGAATAAACTGTTCATGCAGAAAACGTTGCATAACCTAAGGATGAAAGATGGAGACTCGGTGATAAAGCATCTGAGCACATTTAATACTGTGGTAAGCTAGTTATTATCTGTTGATATTAAACTTTCAGATAAAGTTAAGTGTATTATTTTGTTGTGTTCTCTACCATATTCGTGGGATAGTCTGGTTATTGCAATAGGTAGCAATGAAAATGCCTTGCAGTTTGATGAAATAGTCTCATCCTTGTTGACGGAGGAAATGAAACAGAAAAATATGGAGAGCCAAAATGGTGATGCCTTGTCTATACGAGGATGGTCCCAGAACATAAATAAAAATAATTCATCGAGTGGGAGATCTAAAATTATAGGGAGATATAAATCTAGAGGGAGGTATAAATCTCTAGGAAAACTTGTAAAGGTGTGTTGGAAATGTGGAAAGGAATGGCACTACAAAAGGGACTGTAAATCTAAAGCTCCTAACAAAGGAAAGGGATTTGATGATGCTCCTTCTGCAGAGGAAAAAACCACCTCAGATGAAGGTGGGGATGTGTACTTCGCTTCTTCTTCAAATACACATGTAGATCATGAGGCCTAGTTGATTGACTCAGGTGCATCCTTTAAGTTCACTCCCCATAGAGAGTGTTTCTGCAAGTATGAGAAATATGATGGTGTTGATGTCTTCTTAGGGGATGATAGGAAGGCTAGAATCATTGGTCGCAGAAAAGAAAAATTGAAGTTGCAAGGTGGAAGGATTAGAACACTTCTGGGTGTTTTGCATATTCTTGCATTAGCTAGAAATATGATTTCTGTAAGTAAGCTAGATGATGCAGGTGCAAAAATAGTGTTCCAAAAAGATACCTGGAAGGTGGTTCGGGGAGCACTGGTATTGATACGGGGAGTTCAGATTGGAACTCTGTACAATCTGCATGGTAGCATTGTTGTTGATGGGTGCAACAGTTTAGTGGTTCCTGAAAGTGGAGCAGAAAATCTTGTGGTGTCTGGAGAAAAGACCATGTTGTGGCATCAAAGGCTTGGAAATATTGGAGATAAGGGCCTTTGAGTACTTCATGGTAAAGGTATGGTAGAAGGTATGACTAATAGCTCCCTGGATTTTGATTTCTATGAAAATTGTGTATATGGGAAGAAGAATCAGGTGAGTTTCCCCTCTAGTGGTAAGAGGGTGAAACATATATTAGAGTTTGTGCACAATGATGTGTTTGGACCTGTGAAGGTTCCTTCACCAGGTAAGTCTATGTACTATGTATCATTTATAGATGACTTCTCAAGGAATACATTGATATATTTCCTCAAGAAGAAATCTGAAGTCTTTGACAGTTTTAAAGAATTTAAAGCTCTGGTGGAAAACCAAACAGAGAAGAAGATAAAGGCGCTGGTGATAGATAACGGTGGAGAGTTTTGCAAGAAGGAATTTGAAGAATTATTTAAGAAGTGTGGTATAGCATGGCAGAAGACTACTCTATACAAACTTGAGTAAAATGGAGTTGCAGAAAGAATGACCAAGATGTTAATGGAAAGGGCAAGAATCATGCTTAGTGGTGTCGGGTTAGGACAAGAATTCTAGGCAGAGGTGGTGGAGACTGCATGTTACTTGGTCAACAAATCACCTTCATCAGCGTTGGAGGATAAGACTCCACAAGAGGTATGGGCTAATAAGAAACCTTCTCTTTCACAAATTTGAGGGCATTTTGATGTGATGCATATGTACATGTTCCAAAGGAGAAAAGTGTTGGCATTATGGCTAAAGTGTTGTCCTTGATGGCAACCCATTCAGGTGATAGACCACAATACTTCAAGTTAGCAGCAGAGATTGATGATCAGCTATCAAATATGGAAGAAAATAAGGGGTACGCAGGTACACCTTACAGAAAGTGCGTACCCGCAAGTACACCATGAAGGGACCGCGTCCTAATACGCAGATAAGCCATCCAAGAGGTGCGTACCCCAGTGCACACATTTCAAGGAAAATAAAAGCACACGTGGGGTTTCTTATGTTTAACTAGCCGACGGTATTTGTGTTTCTATGGTTTTGGCTCGTGGTATTGATCCATGTTTTTAGGAGGAGCTTCCCTATATAAAGCAAAGAAGATCATTTGGCTTATGCATGTGCTTGGGTTGAACATATTATGAGAGCTAGATCTGAAATATCATGATCTCTTGGGTGTAATGTCTAGATCTAAATAAGGAGAATCTACTGATGAATTGAGATCTCTTCGGCGCATGATCAGATCTGTAGATCTGACTGTCTGGATTATTCTTGAAGTCTTGAAATTATCTATGCCTGAAGGTACGTAGGTACAGTGAACGAAAAGTGCGTACATATGCTGGGACGAAGCGTTTCAGGTGCGCCGGTACGCAGGCAGATCAAAGGACACAGTGCGTAGGTAAGCAGGTGAGCAGTTCAGTTACCTGCGTAGGTAAGCAGGTGAGCAGTTCAGTTACCTGCGTAGGTAAGCAGGTGAGCAGTTGAGTTACCTGTGTACTGTAAGAAGGTTGTACATGGGTGAAGCTGCTTACTTCTCTTGAAAACTCTGTTTATCATTGCTGTGTTCTGGGTTGGTTCTATTTTTGTTGATTTGGGTACTACAATTGACTGGGTGATTTTCTTATACTTGATGATCATTTGATGCTTATGGATCCAGTTTGAAAATTTATGAAAAGTGGTCCTTGAAAAGAAGTAGGGGGTTGTAGCTCCCTTCCAGGAGAGATTGGAAAACGAGAGAGAGTTGTAGCTCTCTGCAGGTTGCAGCCTGCATACTGGTAAAGGACTACACCAGTACAAGACCATTGTAAAAGGAGTTTCTAATTTGAAAGAAGATAGAGACATATTGCAGCAGGTGGTTTTCACCCACATCGGGTTTCCACCTTATATCTGGTGTTCTTTGATGTGACTGTCTGTTTTCCTTGTTCATGCTCATTATTTTATAGTATTGATATGCAAAAATAATTCAAAGTGAAAATAAGGAAGATTTGGTAAAAGGACTAGATAATACTGATTCACCCCCCCTCTCAGTATTATTTTCAACAAAAAGAACAAAGTTGGATAGTAAATCTGAAAGGTGCATCTTTATTGGGTATAAGGATGGTTTAAAAGGCTATAAGCTTTGGAACCCAGTAACAAGGTAGGTTGTGTGCAGCCGAGATGTGGTGTTTAGAGAGGTGAAATATTTGATTGAATGTGAAGTCCCATCAAAGGAACCTGAAAATATAGAGTTTGAGCTAAAGGAGGAAGAATCAGACTCTACAACAGAAGAGGAATTAGAATATGAAGAGCCACAAACTCCGGGTGTGAGAAGATCAGTTCAAGAAAGAAGGCAGCTAGAAAGGTATAATCCATCTGATTTATTTTAAAAATTTTGTTTATCTATTACTGATGATGATCCCGGAACTGTGAAGGAAGCAATAGATTCAGAGGATGGAAAACTCTGAAAAGAGGCCATGGTTGATGAAATGGAATCTTTGCACAAAAACGAGGCTTGGGATTTGGTGGTGTTGACGGCTGGAAGGAAACCCATTATGTTAGGTCCATATAACACTACTGATTCCCCCATTACTATTGTCATTGTATCCCTTATTGTTATTGTTGTGCCCCTATTGTCCCCATATTGTTATTATTGTGCCCCATATAATCCCTCTATTGTTATTTTTTGTTCCTTTATATTATTATTGTTAGATTGGGTTGGTTATATTGTGACCCCTTAGACTCCTATATATAGAAAGGAGGTTTTGTCATTTGAGTCATCCAAGAATTGTTCATTTGTGTAATGTAAAGGAACTTTCCCCTCGAAGAGGCTTATTTCTAAGGCATTGATCTATCTTTTCTATCTTTTTGTGAGTTGGTTTCATAACATTTGGTATCAGAGCTTTGGATTCTAAGGTTTCACTAATCCAAATAGGTCATCATGGAATTTTCACTATAATTTTTTTCCTGTGACATTTCAGAAGCTAAAAAAAACCCATTTGAGAAGAAATCTCACTAAACCTCGGGTCCAAATTTCATATCTTTTCTCGCTATATTTTTGGAGCTATGATATAAGGAAGTTAGGGCTTTTGTAAGATCCAAAATTTCATCTAACATAGGTCATCATAGAATTTGCGCTATAATGCTTTCGCTACAAAGTTTTAGAAGCTAAAAAAAAAAATATTTGAGAAGAAATCGGTCTAAACTGTGGCTCTGAATTTAAGATCCTATCTCGCTATATTTGCAGAGATATAATCTGAGGAAGTTAGGGTTGTTGGAGACCCCCAAATTACATTCCAAATAGGTCACTTTGGGAAAATCGTCAGAACTTTCTCTTTGAGCATCAGATTGAATTTTCATAAGAAGTTACAGAAATTGGATGGACTTTAGTTTTTTGGGTACTATTTTCAGATTCTAAGGTTGAAACAGTGACCCGCAACACATCGTACAAGTTCGCTCTACTGAACAAGTCTATACTCAAGTCATCGTGGGAGATTTGGTATAACGCTTTATTGGAGAATCCAATCTTGATCAGACTTATGAAGTTAGAAATATGACTCAGAGGGTTTCCGCAAGAAGAAATTTTATGCCTTGGAGATCGAAAATTACAAAAATACATTATATTCAATATCAAGCTCCTACAAAGTGAAAAAAAAGGTGTGTAGTTTTTTTTTTTTTTTTGCATAAACTTGGTTTGAAAAATTAGTTTGAAGGAATTCAAAGGGTATAGTGAAGCATTATTATCGGTAATTGACGCTCCGAAGAAAGAAAATGGAAACACCTAGTAAGCAACCTGAAATCTCTAGCATGACTCATGAAGAAGAGGAAGAAATGCAACATGATATATCAAAATTACAAGACCAAGTACAACAAATGTAACTCTCACAAAAAGTAACAGAATCTAAGATGGATGGTTTAAAGAAAGACGTAGAAGCTTAGATGGATGGTTTAAAGAAAGGCATGGAAGTTAAGATGGATGGTTTAAAGAAAGGCGTAGAAGCTAAGATGAATGGTGTGGAAGCTAAAATGGAAGGCGTGGAAGCTAAGATGGAAAATTTGAAGACAAATTTGAAGACATGAATGGAATATTTGAAGATAGATTTGAAGACAGATTTGACAAAGTTTCTTCAAGAAATGCTTACTAATGGCGAAAGGGTAGTAAAGGAAACTTGTGATGAGAACAAAATAAATGTTAATCATGATTTCATAGACTCTAACATTGGATCGAAGAACCACCTTGTTCGAAAGATCGATATGAGGAAGTTTGAGGGAAAGGATCCCGAAACATGGATACTATAGATGGAGCAATTTTTCGATCTCCATAATGTGAAAAAAACACAAAAGGTATGCATTGCAACTTTATATTTGGAACCAAATCAGTTTGTATGGTATCGATGGCTTTACTCTCATAAAAAAATTGTCACTTGGGCTAATTTTACAGATGAAATGATAGCACATTATGAGGATACAAAAAGCAACACTTTTTTTAGCCAATTGATAAATCTCAAACAAAAAGGGTTCAATGATGGAGCACATTGAGGACTTCCAAAAATTGAATATAAGGGTAAAAGATATTCCAGAGGAGCATAGGATTGATGTGTTCATAGGGACTTTAAAAGATAACATCGAACATGAGGTTTTCCTTTGGGAACCAAATTCATTGGAGAAGGCATTCAAGTTGGCAAGAAAAATGGAAAGCAAAATTATGGCAACAAGGAAGCCTACCACTCGCACCCATAAAGAGGGAAGTGTTACTACCCCTAGCCATCCACAACCTACAAAGTTGACATCACAACAATTGGAAGAAAAAAGAGCAAAAGGGCTTTGTTGCCGTTGTGATAGCAAATACACTAAAGGTCATAAGTGTGTCGAGAAGAAATTATTTTACATAGGTTGTGAAGAGGAGGAAGAAAAGGAACAAGAAACGTCAAAAAAAGAGGATATACACCAAGAACAAACCTTTGAAAAAGAAGAAATGAATTCGACCATATCTTGTAATGAATTGGATGGAATTACCACTCAAACTATCAAGATAGAAGTGCATATCAAGAAGAAAAGGTTAATAGTGTTGATTGATTCGGGAAGTACCCATAATTTTATTCATTATAAGATAGCCAAGGAATTTAATTGCTTCCTATATCTAGCACCAGAGTGTCAAGTTATGGTTGCAAGTGGAGGAACCATAAATTTCTTAGGAAAGTGCCATAATATCAAGCTATCCATGGGAGAATATGTATTGAATACCCAATGCTTTCCATTCCAATGGGTGATGTTGATGTTGTACTAGGAGTCCAATGGCTACAACCCTTAGCTACAATACCTTTTAATTTTCAAGAACTTTTCATGAAATTCTCTTCAGAAGGAAAGGAAGTTGAATTAAGGGGTATCACGGGGAAACTGGGAAAGATAATCAACTCTAACAGAATGACAAAGCTTCTAAAGAAAGAACAACGAGGCATAATTGCACAATTATGTTCACTAGAGGTTCCCACATTGAATCATCCATTTCCCAGATCTCCAAAATCTTGGACAATCATTCCAAGGTTTTTGAGACTCCAAAGGCTTCCCACCTATTGTGATATGATCATGCTATAATTTGATTCCAGGAAGTGTTCCTCACATTCATACCTTACAGATATCCCTATGTCCACAGAGTGAAATGAACATATGGTTGTAGAAATGCTTAGGGCTGGTTAATTAAACCCTAGTCAAAGTTATTTCTGTGCTTCAGTAGTATTGTTCACAGAAGGATGGATCATGGCACTTGTGTCCAGATTACAGGGGAGCTTCACAAGCTCAGTATTAAAGATAAATTTCTCATTCTTGTATTGATGAATTATTGGATAATGTATGAATCAATTTTACTTCACCAAGTTGGATTTCATTTAGGATATCATCAAATCAGAAGAAGATGAAGACATTCTAAAAACTACATTTAGACTCATGAGGTTCATTATGAATTTTTGGTCATGCCATTTGGCCTTACTAATGCACCTTCTTACATTTCAAGGTTTGATGAATTCCATTTTCAAACCCTTCCTTAGAAAATTTGTGTTAGTATTTTTTGATGATATACTAATCTACAATAAATCTTGGAAGGATCATGTCCAACATGTTGTCATGGTGCTTAAACTATTGGAGGAGAAACAATTATATGAAAAAATCTTCAAATGTTTCTTTGGAGTACAAGAGGTGGAATATCTGGGTCATATTGTATCTCATTAAGGTGCTAAGGTAGACCCTATCAAAATTAAAACCATTAAGGAATGGAAAATACCCACATCCATAAAACATCTACGAGGATTTCTCGGGTTGACAGGGTATTATCACAAGTTTGTTAAGAATTATGGGTAGCAACACCTCTAAAAACATTATTGAAGAAAGATGCATTTTCATGGACTCTAGAAGCAACGAAGGCCTTTAAACATCTTAAAGAGGCAATGTGCCAAGCACCAGTCTTAGCTACACTGAACTTCACAAAAACCTTTATTGTGGAACGTGATGCCTTAGGAAATGGAATTGGTGTTGTTTTAATGCAAGAATAAAGACCCATTTCTTTTGAAAATCGTCCAATCAAAGGAAAGTATTTACGAAAATCTATTTATGAGAAGGAAATGCTGGCAATACTACATGCACTTAAGAAAGGGTGACCCTACCTAATGGGAAGACCCTTCAAGGTAAAAACAGATCATGATAGTCTTAAATACTTTTTAGAACAAAGATTATCTTCAAAATAGCAACAAAAATGGGTCTCAAAGATGTTGGGTTATGAATTTGAAATCATCTACAAAAAAGGGAACCAAAATGTTGTGGCAGATGCACTCTCAAGAAAGGATGAGGATGTGGAAGCATTTCTTTGTGCCATTTCTATTATCCAAATAGATTGGATAAACAAAGCAAGGGATGAATGAAAGAATGACGAGGAAGTGTGGGCACTCATTCAAAAGATACAACAATATCCTCCTACATCTGATACATTTAGCTAGAAAAATGATTCGTTATGGTACAAGGATCGATTATACCTATGTAAGAATTCCCAAATCAAACAAAAGATTCTTAAGGAATTGCACACCTCTCCCTTAGGATGGCACTTAGGATTTCTAAAAACCTACCATAGGGTTAAGAAGGATTTTTTTTGGGATGGCGTTAAATCAGATATTCAAAAGTTTGTGGCGGAATGTTTGGTTTTCCAACAAAATAAAGTTGAAACAATTAAGACCCCGGGGCTATTACAACCTTTATCCATTCCAAGCCAACGTTGGGAGGAGGTTTCAATGGATTTTATGATAGGTTTACCCAAGTCCAAAGGAAAGAGTGTTATCATGGTGGTAGTTGACAAACTTACCAAGTATGCACACTTTTGTGCATTATCTCATCCATTTAAAGCGAGTACCATTTCTACAACATTTATGGAAACAATTCAAAAGCTACATGGAAACTAAAAGATTATTGTAAGTGACAGAGATCCCATTTTCACTGGAAATTTCTGGACATAATTATTTTCTTGTCATGGTACTCAGTTAGCTCATAGCTCATCTTATCATCCTCAATCTAATGGGAAAACTAAGATAGTAAACAAATGTTTGGAAGGATATCTTCGTTGCTTTGTATCTGATAAATAGACACAATGGGTCAAATGGTTGCCTCTGACTGAATGGTGGTATAACACTTCCTTCCATACTACAACAAAAATGACCGCATTTATGGCGCTTTATGGATATCATCCACCATCCATCACATCATATTTAAGAGAAATTCTAAGGTTCAAGCAGTGGAAGATCACATCGAGCATCAGCAACAAGTTCTTGAAATATTAAAGGATAACCTCACCTTAGCGCAGAATAGAATGAAACAGTAGGTAGATCAACATCGCAGTGAAAGAAGTTTTGATGTAGGTGATTGGGTATTCCTACAGCTAAAACCATATAAATAAATGTCCCTCAAGAAAGCTAAGAAGGATAATAAATTATCACCAAATTATTATGGCCTATACAAGGTGTTGTAAAAGATAGGTACTATCGCGTACAAATTGGAGCTTCCTGCATCTTCGCGAGTGCACCCAGTTTTCCATGTTTCATGATTAAAGAAGGTTATAGGCGACAAGCTTCTAGTTCAAACAATATTTCCAGAACTTGATGAGGAAGGAAAAATCATATTGGAACCTAAAGAAGTCAAAGAAACAAGAACCCAACAACTATGAAATTGATTAATTTCAGAGTATCTCATCAAGTGGAAGAACTTACCCGTTGAATATTCCACATGGGAGGATGACAATTTTATACAGAAGCATCCAGAACTACTAATGTTAGGATATTCTGACACATAGGAAT
Organism: Pinus taeda; assembly: GCA_000404065.3. Classification (NCBI taxonomy): domain Eukaryota; kingdom Viridiplantae; phylum Streptophyta; class Pinopsida; order Pinales; family Pinaceae; genus Pinus; species Pinus taeda. The sequence continues at coordinate 259,082 of APFE030649411.1, read as the reverse complement.
AGTTAAGTATAACTTGGTCTAGTATAGAGTTAGGTAAAGTGTGTGTCTTTACTATGTACTTTTGTAACTTACAATCCGACGGTCACAATATGTAGTGATCTAACGGTTCATTCTCTCCTCGGTATTACCGACACTTGATCCGTGGCTTAACACCCAATTGGTCCATGATCTCTATTTAAAGAGCATGGAGGGTCATTTGAAGGTTAAATGTTCACGAGATAAGATTATGTAAATTTTCATTCTTTTATTAATAAATTGCCTGAAGTGGCCGCGTTGGCTCAAGCCGTGGATTGTTTCCCTCTTTGAGGGTTTTAACCACGTCAAAAATACTAGTGTATTGATCTGTGATCTGTTTGTGAGCAGTGTCCTTTGGTGTTCTGTCTGAGGAACTTACCCTGTAAATTCCTACATGGTATCAGAGCTATTTGAGGGTCGCGTCCGTTGGTGATCCAAATCTGAAGCCAGTAGAACTGCATCCTACTTCCGTTTCCTAGCTCTGTTGTTTCTGACTACTTTCGGGCTGAGAGGACTACTCTGTTGTTTTAGGAGCCTCTGTTCCAATGAGGAATCCCTTTCGTTTCATGCGAAAAGGTTTCTGGTAGCCCTAGCTACGTCATTTTTAAGATCTGGAGGTATACAGTGTTTTATTGCAGTTTCTAGTTATTTTTCTCTCTGTTTATTATTTCGGTTTATTTAGCTTCTTTTTTATTTCCGGATCTATACCTTTCATTTATGTGTATGCTCTTTGCCCTACGACTCTGTGCGATCTGGGCAAATCAGAAACAGAAAGGACGGATTTTTCTCATGCATATGTTCTTTTCCGCTGCGCCTTATTGTGATCTCGGAAAATCAGAAACATTGAGGAAAATATTTAGTTTCCGGGTAAAGCTAACTTTAAGCTGTAAGGTTTGTTTTTTTTGTATTTCCGTGTTGGGTTTTGTGTTTTTTTTTTGTAGGGAGAAGAAGAGCTTTCTCAAGCAAGCACGCAATCCAAAGCTTCAGTGACCAAAAAAAAAGACAAAGCCTCCCCCTCTCTCTCTCTTTCTCTGTCTCTGTCTCTCTCAAAATTTTTGTTTAGCTCACTTGGTTCAAAGCTAATTTATGAGAGTAGAGGTCTTGGGTTCAAATCTCCTTTTTGTTGGAAAAGGGCCATTTTTTTTCATTTCCGCACATTCCCGCACTTCGTCGGTGCCTTCATCAACTTTTCTTCAAAAAGCCATAACTTCTTCATTCGGAAGCCGTTTTCAGAGCCGTTTTTTTTTAACCAGCCTAATTTTTCGAGATATTTCATTGGAACACTTAGTTTCAGCATATATAGCTTCAGTTTATGTTAAAATGGAAATTCCATGCCAAGTTATTCTTGACAACACCAACTACTTCCAATGGTGGTCCTACATTGTGGATTTACTTAGAAGTAAAGGTCTTTACAGAATAGCCTCAAGCCAAGAAACCAAACCGAAAGATGAAGATAAGGTAGCTAAATGGGAAAATAGGCAAGATCAAGCACGTGGGTTGATAGGGATGTCTATTTCTCCAAATCATAGATTCCATATTGTAGAACATGATACTCCTGAAGAAGCAATGAAGCAGATTAGTAAAGTTTTTGGAATAAAAAATGAAATTAGAGCCCATCAACTTGAAAATGAGTTGCTTACATTGGACCCCAATAATTTTTCTTCCATTGAATATTTTTTGTCCAAGTTCAAGACCCTTAGACTTCTCTTGGAAGGTTAAGGTTAAGAAAGAAGATAATAACCTTATCTATTCCATTCTTACTATGTTGGGACCAGCCTACTCTATGTTTGTTTCCACCTTCCATTCTACCAGAGAAGCCTTCATTTCTCAAGGACAAACCTACAAGCCACCTTCCTTTGATTCTTTTTGTGATTATTTAATAAGAGAACAAGAAAAACTCTTACACCTTGGTCTTATTTATCTTTGAAACTCTTCTAAGAAAGCGTTAGCCACCCAGCAGCAACCAAATTCAAAGAATCCTAAGAAGTCATATCCTAAAAGGAATGGTCCTAAACCAAACAAGTGTCCTAAGCAATTTCAACCTCAAAATGAAAAATCATTTCACCAGAATGATAAGGCAAATAAAAACAAAGGGAAGAAGACTGATAGACATTGCCACTTTTGTAATCGAGATAGCCACTTAGAATCTAAATGCTTTAAGAAGATGGAAGTCTTGGAAGCAACAATGAAGAAGCATAACATCCATTTGGAGCGCTCTTCAAATTCATCTTCAAGAATGGCACTTTCTGCATGTGGTTGTTAAGCATCTCGGTCTGGCTATGCACTAAATGTATCTTCTTCCTCTCATTCTCATGAGTGGCTCATTGATTCTGGAGCTTCTTATCACATTGCCAAAAACAAAGCCATGTTTTCTTCTTTAAATGATTGTAACACCAAAAATATATATGTTGGTGATGATA
>APFE030649411.1:232081-254114 GCA_000404065.3 Pinus taeda | reverse complement strand
GTCAAAAATACTGGTGTATTGATCTGTGATCTGTTTGTGAGCGGTGTCCTTTGGTGTTCTGTCTGAGGAACTTACCCTGTAAATTCCTACAACTCAAGCATTGGGGACAACACTTTTTTGAAGGACAGGGGCATGTTACGTCCCTATAATACTAGTGATTCCCCCATTACTATTGTCATTGTATCTTTTATTGTTATTGTTGTGCCCCTATTGTCCCCATATTGTTATTATTGTGCCTTTATATTATTATTGTTAGGTCGGCTTGGTTATATTGTGACCCCTTAGACTCCTATATATAGAAAGGAGGTTTTGTTGTTTGAATCATCCAAGAATTGTTCATTTGTGTAATGTAAAGGAGGTTGCCCCCTCAAAGAGGCTTATTTCTAAGGCGTTGATCCATCTTTTCTATCTTTTTGTGAGCTGGTTTCATAACACATTGGAAGCAAATGGGTGTTCAAAAAGAAGACAATTGCAGAAGGAAAGGTGGAGAAATACAAAGCTCGGTTGGTAGAAAAAGGTTATTACCAAGAGCTGGGAATTGATTTCAGTGATATTGTTTCTCATGTTGCCAAGGTAGCTTCTGTTAGATTACTTTTATCTGTTGTTGCTACTTATGATTTTGAGGTAGAACAGATGGATGTGAAGACAACATTTCTTCATGGGGATCTGGAAGAAGAGATCTACGTGAAGCAACCTGAAGGTTTTGCGGTGAAGGGTAAGAAAAAACTGGTATGCAAGTTAAAAAAGTCTTTGTATGGGTTAAAAAAATCACCAAGGACATGGTATTATAAATTTGATACATTTATACAGGAACTTGGCTTCACTAGAAGCAAGGCAGATCACTGTGTGTATTTTAAATTTATTGGTGACCGTGTTCTTTATTTGGTCTTATATGTGGATGATGTGTTGTTGGTTGGAAATGACAAAGATATTATCTAGGATTTAAAGACCCAATTGTCCTCCAAATTTGACATGAAAGATCTTGATGCTGCAAACTATATTTTGGGCATGGAAATTAAAAGAGATCAAGCAAAGGGGAAGCTCTAATTAAACCAGCGGAAGTATGTCAAGACGATACTGTAGAGGTTTAATATGCAGGATTGTAAACTAGTGAAGGTTCCTATTCCTATAGGTGTAAGTTTATCTACTGAACAATGTCCAAAGACACAAGAAGAGGAAGAGGACATGTCTTGTGTTCCATATGCAAGTGCAGTCGGTAGTCTGATGTATGTGATGGTCTGTACTATACCTGGCATTGCATATGTAGTGGGAGTATTGAGAAGGTTTATGTCAAAACCAGGGAAGGAGAATTGGACAACATTGAAGCAGGTTTTCAACTATTTGTGTCGCACTAGTGATTATGGTTTGTGCTACCAAGGAAGACTGGGATTGGACAGATTTTTCGATATCCATGGCTTTGTTGATACAGACTGGAATGGTGATCTGGATCAGAGAAGATCTACAAGTGGGTATGTGTTTAACCTATCTGGAGGTGAAATTAGTTGGATGAGTAAGAAACATTTTGTAATGGCACTATCAAATATGGAGGCAGAATACATGGCAGCCACTCATGCAAGAAAACAAGCAGTTTGGTTGCAGAGATTGTATTCAAGTATGGGGTTAGTACAAGGATCTATAAAGATAGAATGTGACAACCAAAGTGCAATTTTCTTATCAAAGAACCCTACTTATCATTCAAAGACAAAGCACATTGATGTTCAATATCACTTTGTGAGGGATATGATAGAAGAAAAAAAGGTGGACACTTGGAAGAATATTGCAGATGCATTGACAAAATATGTGAGCCTTGAGAATTTCTCCTCGTGTAGAGAAACTATGGGCATTGCAGGGCTAGATAAATGACTAATCTCTCATGTGGCCTCTTGTGGAAAGAAAACAAAAAGTGGGAGAATTTTGGGTTGTGTTAGATTCTTTCCACGACTAGCCCCCCTAGCTAAACCGGGGGGTTAGAGGGGAGGTGGAGCCCCACTTTCGTTGTGCAGTGGGGGGGTAATAGGAGGGGGCAGAAGTTAGCCCCCTCTACAAGGTCTGGGACAATGGCCCGGGGAAATTTTTCTTTTGGACCCATGGTTTTGTCCATGGTTTTCGCACATGGTTTTCAACGCGATGGTTTTTGGTCCATGGTATTGGATGCTACGACATGTATATATATGTATTGTAACATTGAAAGGAACATAATGAAAAATCAAGCTAGTAGTCCCCATTTTGGGATCCAGGGGAAAATCTCTGTGTATATGTTTTATGTGTTATGCTCTCGCATTGTTTATTTTCTGTTCTGAGAATTCATATGCAGGTAATTTCTGTACATGGTTAAAACCTACATTTGGTATAAGCGTTGTTTTGGCTTCAAGGGGACATCTTTATTGCTAAGGGGTTTCACTCGGGCCTATGGTAGACCCTGTTCAGTGGGAGATCTACGGGATTGATTCTGGTGGTGAAAGAAGATGGCGAGCAGTGGAAAGATAGAGATCGAGAAATTTAATGGTTAGAGTTTTGAGTTGTGGAAACTCAGGATGGAGGATCTGTTGGTGGATAAATACCTGTGGATTGCGGTAGATCTAGATACTAAACCAATGGAATGTCCGATGAAGAATGGAAGAAGTTGGATTGGAAGGCACAGAGCAGAATATGACTGTGTGTCTCAGATTTAGTATTGTTGAATGTATCAGGGGAAGTTATGACGAAGGCTTTGTGGGACAAGTTAGGGACTTTGTACCAATCTAAGTCTTTGGTGAATAAACTGTTCCTGCAGAAAATGTTGCATAACCTGAGGATGAAAGATGGAGACTCGGTGATAGAGCATACAAACACATTTAAGACTGTGGTAATCCAGTTATTATCTATCGATATTAAACTTTCAAATGAAGATAATTGCATTAGTTTGTTGTGTTCTCTACAAGATTCATGGGATAGTCTCGTTATTACAATAGGTAGCAATACAACTACCTTACAGTTTGATGAAATAGTCTAATCCTTGTTTACGGAGGAAATGAAATGAAAAAATATGGAGAGCCAAAATGGTGATGCCTTGTCTGTACGAGGACGATCCCAGAAAAAAATAAAAGTAATTCATCGAGTGGGAGATCTAAATATAGAGGGAGATGTAAATATCTAGGAAAACTAGTAAAGGTGTGTTGTAAATGCAGAAAGGAAGGGCACTACAAGAGGGATTGTAAATCTAAAGCTCCTAAGAAAGGAAATGGATCTGATGATGCTCCTTTTGCAGAGGTGAAAACCACCTCAAATGAAGGTGGGGATGTGTACTTGGCTTCTTCTTCAAATACACATGTAGATCATGAGGCATGGTTGATTGACTCAGGTGCATCCTTTAACTTCATTGATGAGCCTCATCATTGAGTAATTATATGGGCCTTAATTGACCTTAATTCACCTCCTAGTTTAGTCAAACCAATTATTCTCACAACTTATTGCATACTTTGGATTATATTTTATTTATGAGATGAGTAGAGTTAGATATTTTTCTTTGTGGTCTAATGTGCATGTAATGTAGGAATAAAGAATAAAAGCAAGAAAAATGCATGGATAAAATATAAAAGCAAGGAAATATGGTAAAGACCTTGGTAAAAACTCGAATGGGATAAGGGAGAGGAATAACAGGTGGTAAATCCTCCTCATTTACTGCCCCTCCATTCGAATATCCCTCCATTAGCTCAAAGTAAAAACATCCCCATTCTAGAAGGCAACCAAGCAAGTGAAAGTACGAGTTTATCTTGAGTTGGGAGCCAAGCCTCCCTACTAGAAGGCATCTGAGCTAGTGATAGGGAAAGCATGAGTTTATCATTGAATTGGGAGTTGTGCCTCCCTAATTTTGAAATAAGTCATTGGAGACTTCAAATGTATAAGTAGAGAAGCTTAGGACCTCAGTTGTTTAGGTTATCGAGAGTTACCAAGAGTTAGGAAGAATTCAATCTTCTTACTGTAGAACTCTACTTTGTTTTCAAGCTGCAAGTCTTGTAACAGTTTTTGATTTATAATGAAGATGAATTTTGTTTTGAGCCAGCACTGAGTTAACTCAGAGGGCTGAAGCTATTGGGTTAGGGCCCGACCCTAGCAGCCAAAGCTCCTCTTTATTGTATTGGTATGCTAGCATAGATTCCTGTTTTTTGTTCATTTTCTTAATCAGATGCATTTTCATTACAACAGTAGTACATATTCATGGTTTCCTATTCATTTTCTTAAGTAGTTCATTTCCATTATAGCACTAGCATAACTTCATGGTTTAGTTGTTTATTTGCTTAAGTAGTTACATGATCCAGCTCCGGGTGTGACAAAGGACCCTTCCAAGACCTTTTACTTCCATGATGTGTTAAATTGCATTTTTAAAAGAACATAAATGAATACATCTACATGTTGTAAATAAGACGGAACATGACAATCATCAACAACATAAAATAACAAGATGTTGATAACAGAGTTCGTCTAGGAGGGGCTACGTCTCCAGGCCCCGATGTTAAGATGGTGTAGGCTACTGCATTAAGTGATATCAATAGTGATGATGTATATAAGAGGTGATCTCGCTATCATACAAGGGAAATGCCCTCACACAGGAGTGGCTCCAAGAGATTTTCCGCTACAAGAACTATCAGTAAAAAAGGAATCTTATCAGTATGATACAAACTCATGCATGATGATAATGAACATCCCACCAACATGGCATAAAAAGGGATCTCAATGAAAACATACATGGCGACAACATGAGTATCCCATCCACATGACGACAAAGGGATCTTAAATAAAACATGACAAATCATGACAACAAGTACATCACACAGATGATTCCATGTCACATCAAGCAGGAATCATGAAAACAAGTAAGAAAAAAGATCCCACATCAAACATCAAACAAGGATCTGTGCAGCACAATGCATAGCAAAAAGAAGTACATGAACACATTGTATATACCTCACATCCTAAGGCCATCTAAAGAAAAGGATGTCAAATTGTTGAAGCTAGCTGGACCATCCATCTCGCTACATTGAATCTCATGGAAAGAATGCTCGCATGTTGAATGCTAACACCTACACTCCACTTAGAAAAGTGGCTGAAAAATAAACTGAACAAATGGAAAATATGAACACATCATCAGATTTATGGCATTGAATAGTACAAAATCGACTGTCAAATTTATGAATTATGAGAAAGTGAAAATATGGGGCTTAAGGAATCTTTTAGATTCCCCCGAAATTCCTCAAATATTTGCTCCTCTGGGTCCTCTGTAAATTAGTTTCTCAGATCAGGAAACTAACTGTGCCATCAGGTTTATGTCATTGAGAGATGTAAGATCGACATAAAATTTGTCCAATTTGGACACTACAAAAATTTCACCCTCCTGGAAATTTCGCTCAATCATGGTTCCACTTGCAATAAATTAATTAAAAAAATATTGCCTCGATTTCTGTGCACGCTCCTGCTCCTCCATGCCTGGGTGCACTGATGAAATGAAGGTTAATATACATTTTTGGGTAGATATCCCAAATAAAATGTTTAGTAGTTGGTATGAAGGCGAAATTAGTTGAGTAGGGGTCGGGTAGTCAATCCTCGCCCCTCTCGTTTTAATACTTTACAATTTTTGAAAAACTATATGAATGTTTTTGGGGGTTTGGGTCCGCATTGGGTGGCTCACCCGATACTCTCTGCAGTCCTGCTATTGAATTAAGGTTCGTGCATTAATATTTGGGTTGGTGGTGGTACGTTGGTTCATGGTGTACGCACCATATATGGGTCCGCCTAGTGGCGGCCGACCCACGTGGGCCAAGCAAGTTCGATCCCTATGGAGCTTCAAAACTGCCCTTTCCTTAGTAACTTTTCTCATCCCTTCTTCTTTGTTTTTCCATGAAGAAATGCATTCTTATCATCAATGACAAATATACATTGCCTTAAGGAGAACATTTTAGTGATTTACAGGTTATGCTTTTATGTTTTTCCGTTTGAATAAGTTTTTGTCTTTTAGCTACGTAACACAGCCTATTCTGCAGCTAATTGGCTGTTCCGTAGCTACTTCCATTATTTTATAGGTTCCAAGTGTTAGAAGGAGAAAATAACTACATGGGAAGCTTGGAAAACATCATGACATGGATCATGTCCTATTCACCTAGCCCAGGTCGACAAGGAAGATGGTACAAAACTTTGGTCAAAGGAGAAGTCAAACATAGAGACCTAAGGCAAACATGACTCTATGTTGTACACATTTCATAGTGATGGGATCTGAAACAACTTCCTGAGCCCACAGACTTCAGTAACCATCTATGCAACTGAATCCAACAACCATCACCTTAGATTTATGTCTTCAGCAACCGAGGAAGATAATTTCACGTGCCTGTCTGCTACATGTTTTTGGTTGTAGCTTATTTTTCTCCATAAACAATTGTATAAATGCTTTATAAATACCCGTGTGAAGAATGCAGAACCAGTTCGAATTTGGTTGATGTATTAAGCTCAGACTACTGCTCTGTAATTTTGAAAACTCATTCTCTGTTTTTTAATATGAAGACCATGTGTTTTATGGATATTTGAAGCGTTTCTTGGAGTTTTGATTGAGTAAGCATAACCTGAGCAGTTGCAGAGGGCCCCTGCATTGACTAAGGTTTCATTTCATTTTGTTCTGTCATTTCTAGTTCAAACTGTAAATTCACCATTTCTTCCATAGTGTTCATAACCATTTACTAACCTTGTTTATAATGTAGTCTTTATCATTTTATTACTAATGCAGAATAGCTTCTTTCAGTACAAAATAGCTTTCTTTTTGCTTAATTTCTTTCTAGTTTTTATCAGTGGCTTGAAGTTGAATTCAATAGTGTAGAATAGTTTGTTTCATTTGTTGTTTCATTAGTCTTTAAATTATTTTTCTTTCCATTTTATTGCTAGTTTAGTGACTCATGGTGTAGATGAATGTTTCTAAAAAGCCCTTCTAGTTGATAACTCATTTTAAACTAAGTGGTTGAATACTTCATTTATGCAATGAGTCTTTTCTGCATTTTATGCATTTATCTTCTCTTAGAATAATGAAGTACATAATTCCTCAAAATTTCATCCCAAGAAGGTTTGTCTTCCGAAATTGAGAGGCAGAGTAACTAAATATTTCATTTAGTTTTGTTGCAATTTCACTTTCAGTTTTTCATTAAGTTTTGTTTCTGCAATAGACTAAACAGTATTTGTAATCTCACTTTCAGTTTCAGTATTTCATTTTAGTTTTGTTTCCATAATAGATAGTTGCAATTTCACTTTTAGTTTTAGTATTTCATTTAGTCTTGTTTCTATAATTGATTAGACAGTAGTTGCAATTTCACTTTTAAGTTATTTTAGTTCATGATTTGGAAACAATGATAAGAGCAAACATAGAAACTATGTTTTCATTTCTTGATTAAACTTTACTTCCAAATCTTGCTTAAAGCACTTTTAGTTTTCATTTCATTTCTTTAGATTCTCAACAGAAGTAGATTCAAGATTTTGTTAAGTACATTGTAAATCATTGGCAATTAAAGGATCAAAAACCCAAAAACAACATAAAACTCAAAAAACACTGAAGTAAGAAGGGTCATCTAGCACATATAGTGCACTACACTTCATCAGTTTATGATACCCGGATCGATAATTTATGTAGAGGAATTTAGGACACTAAATTGACCAAACATTTTGGCGCCGCTGCTGGGGAAGTGTAACTAGGTAGCCTTATCTCTTACATTAAAAAAAAAAACAAACAAACAAAACAAAACAATGACATGCATAAAGAAAGAGACTCTCGACGTAGATTTTATAGCTAGGGGCAGAAGTTCGATTCCTACAACACCACCTACTCCAGTATGATTTAGAAAAGGCACACCTCCATTCCAGACTCATACTCCTAGCCATAGGATTCCTGGAATTCCAGGGGCAGAGACCCAATTAGAGGAATCGCCTACTTCATCCATCAAAACAATCCTAGGAGAGAAAGATTTCGAATATCCAACAGTAGGGATAACCTTTTTCACCTCCACATGAGAGCCTATTGTAGTTGAAGAATTAGGAATACCTCGTGAGGAAGAAGAAGTAGAAACTCTCTCCCATAGTACATTAATAGAAGAACTAGAGGAAGTAACCTTGCAGGTTGAACCTGAAGAAACTATAATGGTAGAAGAAGAACAAGATGGAGAATTCTCACTGTTTGGAGGAGGGGTTAGAGGAAGAGGTAGAGGAAAAAATGGAGGAGGTAGAGGTAACAAAAGAGGGTCAGAGGAAATAGGGAAGTAGATAAATATTTTAGATTCCCTATATTGGATGAGGAAACACATACCACAATGAAAAATATCTCACCATCTGTCTACCCAAACTTCTATGGATTGAAAAGTGAGGACCCTGAAACATTTTTGTTTGAGTTTGAAATCTTGTGCAGAACTTGTGACTACCTAGAAGACTCTCAAAAACTTAAATTGTTTCCTTCAACACTGAAAGGGGCTGCTTTGAAATGGTTCATGGGGTTAGTCACTCAATCCATTAGAACATGGAATGACATGAAAAAGGCATTTTTGGATAGATACTTGGATTATTGCATGCCTACCAATAATAAAGATGAGGTGTTCAAAATGATGCAAAGAGAGGATGAAAACTTATAAGATTTGATTGAGAGATTCAATTATAATTTGAAGAGAGCAAAAATGAACAATTTAGATGAAGAAACTTTGAAAGCTCTTTTGTTAAAGGCCATTAGAGATGAGTGGATAGATATCCTTAACATGATGGGAAACAAAGATATCTCTCAACTTCCATTGAGTGACATAGGAGAACTATGTGTTCATCTCTCAAGAGGGGAATATAAAATAGGGAAAGGGCCAAGAGATCCTTCTCTTGTTAGAGCAAACAAATCTACAACTGGATCTATAAGTTGGGCAGAAATTGGCAATATGCTTGATGAGTTTAAAATTGACATTCTAGGGAGCCTTAGTGAGCAACTAGACACCCTTAAAATTCAAAACAAGCAGAAAACAGAGGTTGATGCTTTAGCCATTTTTTGTCCAAAACGCAGAAAGAAACATGCTCTAAGGGAATGTCCTTTAGATGCAAAAATTATAGAAACTTGTATGATTTGTTTAGAAAATCATGAGACCAAGGTTTGTCCCTCAATCCCAGGTCTTAAGGATATATTTCAAGAGGAAACAGTCCCAAATTCTGCATAATCGCTTTGTTTTGTTGCAAGAAGACCTTGGCAAGGGCCACAAAATCAGGGATTTAACAATCCAATGTATCTTCGACCCCCACCAAACTGGAATTCTTGGCAGCAACCTTGGCCTCAACCTCAATCTTAGTATCAATCTCAACCATGGGCACAAGGGGTAAAAAACCCGTATGGAATAATTTATCAATATTATCAATATCCTTTATCTTATTAGAATTATCCTTCCCCACAAAATCAGCAGCCACAACTCCCAAATCAGAACCCTCAACTTTCATTGTCATTTCCGCAACAATCTCCACAACAAAGTCAAAATCCTCAACTCTTACTGCCATTTTAGCAGAAACCATATCAGCTACCTGTCCAACCATTACCAAACCCCAACAACAAAAATCCTTAGAATGCTTACATGGTAGAAGGACAACAATTTCCAACTTACATGATTACTCTTCTAGATCTTAATGATGTTCAACTAAGATCTGGTAGGATATTAGAAAAGAAAAGACCTTTTGTATTTATTCAAGAAAAAGACACTTCTGAGGAAGACTCTCTAAAAGTCAATAAAAGTTTTGAGGGAACATCTCTCCAAAACCAAAACATTGAAAAAGAAAAATAAAAAAAACCAAAGAAGACAACTCCTATCATTGAGCAACCAGCATCTACTTCTACACCTTCTTTTCCTGAGAGAATATAATTTGATAGAGGGATAGAAAAATAGATCTTGTTGCCCAATTATGATTTTCCAGATGAATTGAAGAATGTCTGTATCAAAATTCCTTTGTTACAAGCCATTCGACAAAAATTCCAATTCTAGCCAAGACAATAAAGGAGTTGAGCATCAAAAGACCAGAAAGAAAACCAAGAGAAACAAAAAGAATTCACCTGGTAGGAAAGATAGCAGACATAATGATGGGAAAGACTGCCATGCAGAAATATGTGGATCCAAGAAGTCCAATTGTCAAGACACATATAAATGGAATTGAAATTCCAAATACATTGATTGACTTAGGGGCAGCGATAAACATCATGAGTAGACAAACTATGGAGCAGCTTAAACTTCCTAATCTTCTTTACACACCTACTTTACTGCAACTTGCAGATAGATCAGTAATCAAACTAGATGGTGTGCTAAAAGATATTTCAATATCCTTAGATTCTTGGGAATATCCTGTTGATTTCATAACTCCTAAGAATAATTTAGGAAGACACCCACTCATATTAGGAAGACCTTGGTTGGCCACATTTGATGCTTTTATTAGTTGTAGATGGTGACATGTATATTTCTGATGGTAATTCAACAAAGAAATTTACTTTGTATCCTCTAGCAAAACAATCATAGAAATAGATGACAAGGAATGGATTGATGATGAAGATGATATTCAACCTCTCTTTACTATGTCAAAAATTAGTGAAGATAGTCAAATTATGAACACATTGGAAAATTTTGAAACATCTTCAGAATATGATCACGCACAATTTCAAGAAAAATCTAATGTTGAATACTTGTCATCTAGGCAGATGTCTCTCTATTCTATGGAAAATTTTGGTAGCTCTACAATTGAAATTTTTCCAGGTAGGACATTGAACATAAACAAAAACTTGGAGAAACTATAAAAAGAAGAGCTAACTAAAACATTACAAAAACATTCCGTTGCATTTGCATGGGAGTACACCGACATGAAAGGTATTGATCCTAAGACTTGTATCCATCATATCTATATTGAGGAAAATATTAGACCAATCAGACAACCTCAGAGAAGAATGAATCCAAATCTTAGGGAAATTGTGAAATAAGAGCTCCAAAAATTACTCAATGTAAACTTCAGTTACCCAATTTTAGATAGCCAATGGGTTTCTCCTTTGGTAATTGTGCCTAAAAAGAATGGTAAATGGAGGGTGTCCATTGATTACCGAGAATTGATTAAAGCAACCCTGAAAGATCACTTTCCTTTTCCATTTATAGATCAAGTGTTAGATACATTAGCATGTAAGAAGTATTTCTCATTCTTGGATGGTTTTAGTGGTTATAATCAAATTCAGGTAGCACCCGAGGATCCGGATAAAACCACATTTACTTGTCCATGGGGAACTTTTTCCTACCAAGTGCTTCCTTTTTGGTTATGCAATGCACCTACAACATTCCAAAGAGCAGTACTAGGAAATTTTTCTAATCTAATACATGATTGTGTAGATGTATATATGGATGATTTTACAATCTATGGAAGCACATTCGAAGAAGCTTTGGAAAATTTGGAAAAAGTTTTTAAAAGATGTAAAGAAACAAACCTTTCACTAAGCCATGAAAAATGCTTTATGATGTTTACAAAAGTTATTGTTTTAGGAAATCACATTTTAGGAGATGGGATTAAAGTTGATAAATCTAAAGTTGAAGTCATCTCTAAGTTATCAATTCCAAGTTGCCAAAAATATGTTAGAAGTTTTCTAGGATTTACAGGATACTATAGAAGGTTTATAGAAAACTTCACTAAAATAGCATCTCCACTCTTCAAATTGCTTACAAAAAATTGTGAATTCAATTGGAATCTTAACTACCAACTAGCATTTGAAACCCTGAAATCAAACATTTCTGAAGCACCTATTTTAAGAGGTCCAAATTGGAAACTTCCTTTCTATATTTTTACAAATGCTTCGGATATAGCTCTAGGAGTTGTATTGGGAAAAAATATTTGATTCCTTATGCCATTTACTATACAAGTAAGAATTTGACTCCCACTGAGTTGAATTATACTGTGACTAAAAAAGAATTCTTAGTTGTTGTTCGTGCAATTAATAAGTTCAAACATTATATAATAGGCTATGAAACCTTTGTTGATACAGATCACTCTGCAATTAGATATTTGATCAATAAACCTATTAATAATGGCAGAGTTACAAGATGGATTTTACTTTTGCAAGAATTCAACATTACTGTGCTAGATAGACCTGGAAAACAAAACACAGTTGTTGATTTCTTGTCTAGGATTCAAAATATCAAAGAAGACTCTTCGGTTGAAGATAAGTTCCCCGATGAATATCTCTTTGTAGTAACTACTCAAACTCCTTGGTTTGCAAATGTTTCTGATTACTTGGTTACAGGGAAGTTACCTTCACATTTGTTTCCTAGAGAGAAAAGAAAGATCATTCAAGAAAGTGCAAGATATTCATGTATCACTAACGAATTGTATAAAACAGGGCCAGATCTTATGATCAGAAGGTGTGTCATGGAAGATGAAATGCCTGATATTCTCAAAGCATGTCATGATGAGCCATGTCGTGGACACTTTGCTGACAAGAGGAAAACTTATAAAATCCTTTCTTTAGGATATCATTGGCCATCCATCTTCAAAGATGCTAAAGAATATGTAAGGGGGTGTGACAACTGCCTAAGGGTAGGGAAACTTGCTTCCTCAAATGAAATGCCATTACAAACTCAGGTACTTATTGAACTTTTTGAAAAATTGGCTTTAGAATTTATTGGACCAATTAATCCTCCATCTAAGAAAAAAAAGTATATATTAGTATGCACTGATTATGTCACCAAATGGGTAGAAGCCAAAGCATTATCTTTTGCTAACGAAAAATCTAAAGTTAGTTTTCTTTTTGGGGACATCTTTACTCGTTTTGGTGTTCCAAGAGAAATTGTGACAGATTAGGGATCTCAATTCACATCCAACATGATGGAAAGGATTATGGAGGAGTACAAGATCAAGCATAGGAAATCTACTCCCTATCATCCACAAGCAAATGGTCAAGTGGAGTTTACAAATAAAGTGATTGAAGGAATCCTCACTAAGATTGTGCATCTACATAGAAGAGATTTGGTAGAAAGGCATCCTGAAGCCTTATGGGCCTATAGAACTACATGGAGGAACACAATGGGACATACACCCTATGAACTTGTTTATGTGAAACAAGTCTTGTTCTCTATAGAGTTCCAAATCAGAACTTTCAAGATGGCAGTCAAGTTGGGGATGGATTTATCAGAAGCTAAAAAACATAGGCTGGAGCAATTAAATGAACTTGATGAAATTAGGTAAGAGGCAGTTCAAACGACTGGTATAGTCCAACAACAAAGGGCTAAATGGCATGAAAAATACATAAAGGACAAGAGGTTTCAAGAGGGAGATTGGGCACTGTTATTTGATTCAAAGTTTAAATATTTTCAAGGGAAGTTTCAAACTCATTGGCTTGGGCCATATGAGATTGAAAAAGTTTTTAGTAATGGAGTAGTGAGGATCAGAATAATAGATGAAAGTCAAACTCCTCTTCTTGTGAATGGTCATAGATTGAAAATATATCAAAAACCAATCTCAAAATAGGAGTTTATCAAGATCTTCTAGAATAATTATGAAATGAAGTTAGTGAAGAAGAATCCTTCTTCTCCACCAACTTAGTCTTTGTTTTTCCTATCTAAAAAAGAAAAATTGTATAAGGTTGAAAACCAATCATTGATTGACATGCTTATACAAAAAATACAGGGTGAAAATCAAAAGCTTCTGACACCCTATATTTTCCATTTCCTTTCTAAAGAAGTGGTGACAAAAATCCACAGTCACTCTACATTCTACAAAATTCATTGTCTCTTCTCATTTCACTCTGTTTTACTTTTACAATTTCACTTTATTCCATTACCATATTTCACCAATAAATTTTTCTTTTTCCAACATTTCTTTCATCTCCATTTTCATTTATCATCTTGACTTATTTTCACTTACACAACCATTTCCATTCCGTCCATTCATAAGCCATATTTTACTCTATGTTTGACATTCTGCAGCTATTTCCACGTTCTGCAACTGATTCCGTTCCGTAGCTGATCCTGTTCTGCAACTAATCTGATTCTGCAGCAATAGTTTGTTTGTCAATCCAAGCACAAGAGTCTAGTTCATAATAAAATCTTGTATGCAGGTAATTGAAGAAAAATCAACTTTGAATACCAATCATGCCTAAAGCACATGTGGAGCAAACATCAAAATATTAGCAATTGGAAGGTAAGGTTCCAAAGGTAAAAACAAAAATTTAATTCAAAAAGAAACTCAAAAACATAAGCTTGTATAACATGTATGATCACATGTCTCCTTGATTAATCATTATGTGATTTGACCACCACAATGTCTCCACCATATCTTCCGTCTCCAATGCCAAACAGTCCAATGATTCCTTCATAACGGATCTCTGTTTTAAACTCCATAACTTGTACTTAACCGGACTTCTACAACTACACCTATTAATGGTCAGATTAACGACATGACCTATCTATATATGACTCTTCAAACCCCGACTGTTTATTTATTACATGCTAACTCTTAAGTTTTTCTCTCATATTTACGCAACCACTTTGTGCATACAGCCACTCTGTTTTCCATACATTTTGTGCATACAGTCACTCTGTTTCCATACATTTTGTGCATACAGATACTCTGTTTCCATATATTCTATTATAGATCCAAATATCACTCTTGGTATTTTTGATTCTTGGATTATGGCCTAGGGCAAACCCTCCTTCCAGACTTGGTCCAAATATTTAAAAAACAATGTTTTACTTCTTTATGCTACTTTTCCCTGTGATAAAAGCGTGTACACGCGGGTCAGTCTATACCCAACCCATGTATATGTGTTAAAACACTTAAAAAAATTAAATTTCCTTAATTATGTGTGGAGATCACAGGTTTTACCTATTGATTACCTATTAGTGCCTGTGGCCCAACTGTTTCCCAACTAAAAAACTAATTTGGGAGAAGTATAAAAAGACTTCAATGGGAAGGCCTTAAGGAAGAGAGAGAAATGATAGAATTACTATACTAAAATTATCCTCTGATCAAGTTTGAAGTATTCCTATGCTTCAAGCACTTCCCCAAGTTCAGGAAACCCTTGTTTCTTTGAGTGTTGATATTCTTTCACTTGTTGGAGATATCATAGTATTGGTTATGGAAGGAGGCTGCTGAAGACTAGGACTGGATGGACCTGGACGACGGTTCCGCTTGGAGCCAGAAGAGGAAGACTCAGGTGAAGTCTTTCCATATTTTATTATAGTTTTCTACAATAAAAAGAAACGATGTATTGTTCCTGATATTGACATTGTTTATTCATTAGATGTTATTGTTATGGTTTATGTATGAATGACTATTTCAATGCATAACTAACCATCTACTTATATGATATAAAGTTGATTTCACTAAAATGCTTTATCTATATGCTGCTATGTGTATTCAAATTGGTTCATTTTCAAGTTCGAAGATCATTAGGAGTTGCAGAGGGTTTGAAACCTGGTTGGAACTACCCAAACGAAGGACATCCTGGTAGATTCATCCTTGCACAGTTAGTTTGTTTAAGCATGTTGCCTGAGTTGAATGTTTTTTTCTTGTTGTAGATTACTCTTGCTCTAATAGGGTTCTGATCCAAAGCCCTAGGGGACTTATTCCCTCAATAGATTCTGCTGAGGGAATAAGTCCCCTAAGGCTTTGGGTCAGAACCCTATCATAGCAAGAGTAATGTACAACAAGAAACAAACATTCAACTTAGACAACATGCTTAAACAAACTAACTATGCGAGGATGAACATACCTGGATGTCCTTTGTTTGGGTAGTTCCAACCAGGGTTCAAACCCTCTACAACTCCTAATGATCTTCGAACCTGCAAATCAACCAATTCAAATACACATAGCAGCATATAGATAAAGCATTTTAGTGAAATCAACTTTATATTATATAAGTAGATGGTTAGTTATGCATTGAAATAGTCATTCATATATAAACCATAACAATAACATCTGATGCATAAACAAAGTCGATATCAAGAACAAGACAACATTTCTTTTTATTCTAGAAAACTATAATACAACATGGAAAGAGTTCACATGAGTCTTCCTCTTTCGGCTCCAAGCGGAACCGTCCTCCAAGTCCGTCCAGTCCCAGTCTTCAACAACCTCCTTCCATAACCAATACTATGATATCTCCAACAAGTGAAATAATATTAACACTCAAGGAAACAAGGGTTTCCTGAACTTGGGGAAGTGCTTAAAGCATAGGGATACTTCAGACTTGATCAGGGGATAATCTCAGTATAGTAATTCTATCATTTCTCTCCCTTCCTTAAGCCCTTCCCATTGAAGTCTTTTTATACTTCTCCCAAATTAATTTTTTAGTTGGGAAACAATTGGAACATGGGCACTAATAGGTAATCAACAGGTAAAACCCGTGATCTCCACTTATAATTAAGGAAATTTAATCTTTTTAAGTGTTTTAACACATATATGCGGGTTGGGTATAGACTGACCTACGTGTACATGCTTTTATCACAGGGAAAAGTAGCGTACAGGAAGTAAAACACTGTTTTTAAAATATTTGGACCAAGTCTAGAAGGAGGGGTTGCCCTAGGCCATAATCCAAGTATCACAAATACCAAGAGTGATTTTTTTAGCTATAACATATGCTCCCTAATATATGAGGTCATAAGGGGTACATGATGGCCGAAATGTATTAAGTATATGGAAAGGACACCTGTCAAAAACTGAGAAGGACTTCACCAGATTTCAACCTGCCAAGCCAGCAAAAGAAGATCAGAAAGAAACAATTGTCTAAGGTGGGCATACCCATGCTCAGAGAAAGTAAAGCATGTATGCATATCATGTACAAGCGGATCCACTATGTGTACAAGAAGAACTGAAAGTACATAATGGATCATCTGATCATGATCGAACAAGTACATGTCTGAATATCACATATAAGAAGATGATCAATGAACCTAAAATGTGAAGCTGATCACTGATGTCAAAAACTGATCCCCATAATACCAAATGAACATGATGGAATAACATGATACTACATTGCAACTCGTATGCCAGCATATAGGATGTCGCTGTAAAGGACTGCAACATATAATGTGGAATGGTGTGAACTAGCAACAATAGGAGCAACTAACAAGTGAACCAAAGAATGCTGATGCAACCTGAGGTCTTCACCAACCACCGTTGTACATTTATACACAATGGGAATAAATGATCTGAATTCAACCACATGAGAAATCGTTTGATTACTGGTCATTGATGTATACCGTTAACAAACGCGAGACTAATCACCGATAATGATAATGAGAGTCAAGGTACCCAGTACAATCTAACAAGTGTGAATAGATAAGCTAAAGATGAACACTTGGAAGAATCTATCAATCAGGAGGCAATGAAGGTTTCCCACTATCGATAGTGAAGGATCTGCCATTGATGACTGTCCTACCAAATGGACTCTAGACCTTTGCCCCAAAGTAATGAGTCATAGTCAATAGGTAAAGATCCGCTAGAAGGAAGGCATTAAGGCATCCTTCATCGATATAGTGCTAGTGTAACCCGTAGGCCAATAATGTGGAAGGAATCACATGGAAAAAAGATGCAGTAACTCAACCGAAGCACGTTTCCGGCGTACACAAGATGTAGCTAGCACACGATAGAAACCCTCTGAACCAACAAATAATGAAAGCTGACACAAAGGTGAGGAATCCACCGATAGGGTCAAATGGAAACCAAGGCATTGCATGAATCCCAATGTGTGATAATGAAAGCTGATGTTGAACACAAGGGAAACCACTTAGTCAAAGACCCATGATACTGATCGATGCTGAGCATAAGGTGACCTATCAATAATGAAAATAGGGCCAAGGTGAGGCTCTAGGCCTGTCCTCAAAGCAAGATGCCATCGTCGATAAGGACAAGACCCGCCAACAAGAAGTCAATGGAGACCTTCTCAAACCGGCACGAGTAAAGGACCAATATAACTGATGTGATGATAAACAAGATACTAACAACTAGGGATGGCTGACTGAAAAGTAGGTCAAGGGACACCGCAGAGAGGCCGACTCAGTCTTACTTCCCTTCAACAAAAGCACGACTCAATGATGACTATGTGGCAACATATGATAACTCTATATAAGTTCGTCATGCGGGAGGCACAAACGAACTCTCCATATGATTGGAAGAGATAACCAACCAGAGGAGAACTGACTCAATAATAAGGTTAAGGCATACCTAAGTCAAACTAAATCCTGCCCAAATGGAGGAGAGACTTTGTTTTGAGTGCTGTTCAAGGGCGACACAACTGACTCTAGTTGCCACTAATATATGGAAATGTTGTCCCGTTCCCACTCTTTTTGGAATATATAATTTTTTTGTCTTTTCCTTTAAGCTGGAAAAAGAATAAAAGAATGCTATAGTACAGTGGAAAGAACGAGTGTCAGTGAAACAGATGATCTAGTTCTCGATATAGGAACAATCCTATGCTCAATGTAGGGAGGCAAAGCTGGTCAAGGACACTCAAAGGGATGTTTCTTCCACGGGTCTGAGGGTGTGTCAAGTTGTAAAATCTAAGGGATTGAAAGTTTGAGTTTGTAGAAGACATGATCAAAAAGTGGCTTAAACACGAGTCCAAGTGAAGCCGTATCAAGGCCAAAAGGTGAAAATGGTCAAAATGCAATGCAGTAGTACAACTCAACACAAAGGAGCCTCTAGGGTATAAGGCGAGAACAAAGCAAAGAAGCAAATAAGAACGAGTCTTCAATGCACAAGTCATGGCGGGACTAGAGAGGACTCCTGAGCCTACTCAATAAAACACATTGGGCAACCAATTTCAGTGAGGTGCTAACTACGATGCCCATGTAAAGGATGGCTCTACCATCGTGTCATGATTAAAAAAACAAAAAAATCAGCGAGTGAACATAGTTTACTAACCATAACACGATGGGATCAACTCTATGGCAAGTGTATCAGCAAATGGAGGCTAGTATGCAAAATGCAATGGAAAAAATGGTTTCTCTAACCTATATGCCAGTGAGTAAATGATACCTGCCACGACGGGTCAGCAGTCATGGAACAGCTATGAAATTTCCGAAGAAGCGTCCAAAATGTCCTGAAAAAAAACCTATTCCCGACAATCCAAGCTTGCAAGTTAAAATATTTATGAGACGAAAAAATCAAGTTTTGAAAAAATTTGACATTTTCAAAGCTTATACAATGAATTTTTGACTCACCATTTGTACCATTTGTGTTGAGAGCAAAAGTTGTGGAGAAAAAAGAGATAACTTTCCCCCCAAATAATTGGAACGTTCAAATTGAATCAAAATCATCAGGTAACCCCCAATTCTAGCTTGTATTAATTTATGATTGTTTTTAGAAATTTTAATTGAGATTTGACCATAGGAATTGATGTTAAAAATTTCAACGCAGTGTATACACAGGTTGGATATTATAAACCCACATACATGCAGGCCCTACATGTGACTGTGTATGAAAGGGTCCTGCCTATACGCAATTTGAAACTTAGACGCAAAAATCTAATGGTTGAAACTTAATTTTCTTTCAAGATGACAGTCACATGGAGAGAGAGGGAGCATACTACCATTGATAATGAAGTTATGAATGATCAATAGGCCTTAGATGCATTGAGGGGATGTAGCTTATTGAAATTTTTCAAAATGCCAAATATGAAGGCCAACACCTGCTTGCTTGAAATGTTAATCCACTACTAGAGTATCGAAGATGATGCATTTATGATTGATCAAATGCCTTTGAGGATAGAGGAGAAGTTGTACATTCAACTGGCCGGACACGAGGTAGTCTTTCAATGGAAGAATACATACATATATACTGTCCAGGGAATTCGGAGAAAATTGGAAGCCATATTCCAATAAAACATGTGGAGAGCTTGTCCCTGAGGATCTTAATATTCACCATAGCTAGGATAAACGGATCAACCTCATTGCACCAAGCGTCATGACTATCCATGAGCTTGGTCGTGGAGTGTCTCACTACTGTTTTTGATGGGTGTACACCTCTTCTCACCAATATGAAGAGCCAATTGTCCTTCATTAAGAAAGGACAAACCAAAAATTTTGGATATAGGACCATTTTGTGCTCCTTCTTCTTCAAGAATGTTCCTGGGCTACGTCCCAAAGTATCAGTTTCTATTAGTAGCCCCTGAGATCCTTAGATGGGAAGGTGGGTGTTACACAGTAATTTATCACCGTTTTCACTCCTAGTCTTCTCACTGTGTCATGTGTCCAAGTCAAACATGCTTATGACAGACAAATGCTCTCTTGTGCTGCCAATTGACCCACTTTTCCAAAGTTGTCTGCCTCATCGCGGCTATTGGTCTAATAAACACGCTAAAAGGCGCTCATGAATAGATCGACCGCGCTGCCATCGTGGAAGTACACCTGATTACTGCAATGGCCCGATTTTAAGCACCAGCACAGGGCTATGTGGTCTCTTCCATGATGATCTGACTAGCTACATTGATCACTAGCGATGCTAGTGCGGAAGCTCAGTTATGTACCCACGATGATCTAGATTGGGCAAATTGTTCCAACAGTCGGCCTTCCAGACGACTCCAGACTTAGTTGTTGGCCTTGATTATGTCACCCTTCCTTCCCTGGTGTGGCAGTTCCGTCAATTGTGCTACCTTCCTTGGTGATAAGCTCTCCTTTCCACCTTTCATGGAGACTCCTTCTCCTATTTAAAACTCTCACCATTACTATGCATGGCGTGTTGGAGAGTTGGATAGTTGGCTAGTTGAGCAGTGTTGTGAGTGCTTTGTGAGTTTGCTAGATAGCTGGTGTGAGTGTGATAAGTGTGGAATTGTTGGTAGTTTGTGGAAGGTTGTGAAGTGCCCTTGATTCCATGTCAAACTTGTGAGTGAGAGAGAGAGACTTGTGTGTTGGGAGATCCATCATCAAAGAGTGAATTCTTGAAGAACATCCTGGCTGGATCCTTTCTGAGAAGGCTTGTGACGTCAAGACTTTGGTTGTAAGCTGACTCTTATTCTTATTATTAATGCAATCAATGACGTTTTCCTATGTCTTGTATGTAATGTACTTGATAGCTCATGACTTCTTGACTTTATGAGTAAATAGTTCATTGTTGTATCTGGTTACGTGCTTTGTTGTATTTCTTTTGCTTTGTTTCAGGTTGATTACTTAGTGAGGAGAAGGAAACAGAAGCTGGAGCAGTGCAAAGAAACTCCATCGACCGCTGGTTGAGGTAGGCCTCTAACTTGAACTATTTAAGGAAAGTTGTTGTTGATTTGTCCTTGTTTGTGACTAGACCCACTCTAGGGCTAGAGGAGTTGGCTCTGTCCGCAGAGGGAACACTTTCCCGCATCAAAAATTGGAAACTCCACTGGGGATTTTGGGTGAAGAAGCTGTAAGACTTTCCAAAACAGCAGAAGCTTTATCCATAAGCAGACAAAGGTGAAGGGGATGGTTGCCTTCACATAGTCTACAGGGGAACCGAATCTTCCCTTTCTTCTTACCATTGCCAGTCGGTAGGGTAGCATCACCATGAGCTTCAGAGGACGATGAGGGACGAGCCGGATCGTGAGACCATACTTCTAAGATCCTAAGAGTCATGAGGATAGTTTGTTCCTGTCTCAACCTCGTTAAAAAATGAAACAAGGAGTCCCAACGATAGTTTGCTCCTGTGTCAACCTCTTTAAAAAATGAACTAAGGTGTCCCGAGGATAGTTTTTGATCCAGGTGGATGTTGGTGGCCACCCAATTATCCCATTTGGACCCCCGCAACTGTCTCTTTCAGTTTTTCAGTTTCCGTAATTGTAGCATAATTTACTATTTTTAGGAGTTTTTTCGGGTCTTGAACTTCCGGAGCCGTTTTGAGGCCCTAAACGACGTTTTTTGGGAAATTTGGGGGCAACATGGGTCCATGGACTGATGTTGCCTTTCCCAAAGTGGTATTTCTCGGATAGATCTTTCTAACGAGCTATCATACACGTCAAATGGAGATCGTATGCCAAAGTTACGACCCCGGGAAATTGATGTACCAATTTACCCAAAATGGGGCCCACAAT